>JANSTU010047443.1:0-10355 GCA_027564075.1 Bolitophila hybrida | reverse complement strand
ATCCCCTTGAACACACACAAAAAATTTCATCAAAATCGGTCCAGTCGTTTAAGAGAAGTTCAGTGACATACACACTCCCAGAAGAATTATATATATAAAGATAAAATATGCGCTAAAACGAGAATATTAAAATACACTGCTTTTTTGTTTTAAATAATGCAAATATTATGTATTTATTAATTTGAATAATAGTATATAGAAGCGTGTAGTTGTAATTTTTGTGCTGCAGAGGATAATTATATAATTTTCCGTTTTTAAGTGCATTTGGTGTATTTCGAATGCGAACAGGTGGTACGCACTCTCGCATATACCCAAATAGCGTTTTGAATATACATATTTATATGGAGAAATGAATTTCACGTGTGCTGCAGACCAAATGCAGTTCTCCACCACCAATTATAAGCTGATTTGATATTTCGATAAGATACGAATAAAGAAAGAATGAAAAAAGTGTATAATGAGTTACGCACAATTTACCGAAGTGAGTGTTTTCTGCTAGAGATTCATTGTGTCGAAATAATGGTATTTTTTTAATGAACAAATTTTGTTGTTTCTTTTTTACAGCTGGTGATTAAATTATAACAATGACGCAACTTTCCAATTATTTCAAATGGTGGGAGAAATGTGTAGTTTGTTTAAAAATCATTAATGTGGCCTGTTAGTTATAGAAATTTTACACCACGAATTCTGATCCATTTTTTGTCGATGGCTTTCATTTTATGATTTTAAACACATAATTTTCTGAAATATTACTTCATGAAATTTCAGGACGTGGACATTATGTGTTCTATTAATTTTTTGTGTAATATTGATTTTCTTTGTATTTCCTTTTTATTCCATAATCTAAATAGTAATATATAGTGAGCAAATACACCTGACTTTTTTGATTCGACCTGATTGATCCATTATAATTTATGCAAGCAAAACCACTGTACTCAGTCTGGCTGTCCAATGTAATTTACACAACATTCAGTATTTCCTACTACAAACCGAACCGTCTATACAGCAGTAAACTCGTATTGGCCATTTCTAACGTCCAATTAATCTCAATTACCAAACGACACAAACTACTACTGCTACATGTTATTACAAGGACTTCTCTCTCTCTCTCTCTCACCCTTGATCTGTGTTAAATTCTCTCCTGCCGCATACACAAATGTATCCATTCAAGTCGCAATTTATTGCAGCTAAGCCCGAGAATAAGTTATACGTGAGCCTAACACAAGTCAACAGCAAATAAAACATTTTAATGACAAACAAATTTTCACCACACCTTTCGACACACAGATACCGACTCTCACACATAAATGCACATACACTCGACTGGGCAATCTGCAACGAAGCATCATTGTACTTTGCAACCGGTGCTTCTCTGTTTAGCTATATTATTTACATAAACTACGACGAGAGAATCCACTTCCATGTTAATGAGTTGCCGCCGTGCCATCGCATATGCTCTTGAATACCGAATTTATGTGCATACATCTATAAATATATGCATATGTGTGTTTGTTTGTTGCTTGAACATACTTGGGCTTTTTCACATATAACCTAAATAGGTGTAATAAATAATTAGACTAATGGAATAAATATGCATGTGTGTGTGTATCGAGTGTATGTATGTGCCTTGCGCATATTTTGACCCCGCGCTGTGTGCGTTTTTCTTTGTACAACACGCGGCCAACTAATTAGTCGTGCCACCGTTCCACACTCACACACATACACAGAAAGCCGTGTCAGCATATATACAACATACATAAAACATTCTGGCCAAGAACGCACGGCACAAAGCAGATGACAGACACAAGGTTGTTCTCTTAATGCTCTTGCGCTTCACTGCACTCTGTGCACCGGTGCAGTGTGTCGACGCTGAGTGCAGACAACCTAATTTGTGTGCATTTTCCTAAAATACATAAATCTACTATTATTTTCTTCATTCCACATTCTTCACCTTTGTAACCGTTTTTCAACCACCGAGTCGACCCGGAAAATTGTTACACTTTCGAAATGCACTCTATTTTCGGTATACCAACACTTTTATGTGTTTTTTTGGTAGGCACGTGTATATTTTTAGATATAGATATTATATAGAAATAGTTCCGCTGTATTGCACACATTGCACATCTTATGTCTCATCTCATCTCAACTAATAATAAAATATAATTTAGTTATTTTTAGAATTGCGGCACGATTTGTCGAGTATGTTTTAGGTGAAGACAAAAGTTTGTTTTGTTTTTTTTTTAGTTTGTATTGATTATAATAGTGAAAAATGGCTGAAAATTATATCAAGGTCATTTTAATAAAAACTACGATATCCTAGGAGTTCGAACGGATACATTTATTCAAAAAAATATTACAATATACAAAAAAATACAATTTTGAGGCTAATCTCGTGAGCTTTCTCATATCTTTTTTATGTATTTTAGGGCGTATATACAAAAAATACAAAAAAAATGTTCATAAATTGTTTTCGATATATTCTCAAGAAACACGTTTTTGGCACTTTATCCATTTTTATCCAATTTGCAAAAATTGTATGTCTTCGTCTTCTTTCTAAATGTATTGTTAATGTCGGTCAGATTTTGTCACTTTGTTTTTAAATAAAAATCACTAAATTTCTTTGATTTGTTGTATATCAAATTTTATATGTTTTTTGTAATGTAATATCATACTTTTCGAACTTTTTAAGTAAAAATTTGCCCATATTACATTTTTTTTTTAAATGAATTAAAAATGTATTTTTTGCACATATTCATATTTTTTTCGAAAAAATATATATATATTTTTTTAATGGTAATTATATAATTTTTTTAGCAGCGCAAAAATTGGCAAAATATCGATAAATTTCTTCAAAAGTGCACATTTCTAAAAAATCATCAATCATATAATGATAACAATTATCAATAATAGCTAAATTATGTCAATATTACATACACCTATATCAATCCGCTATAAATAATCCACAATAAAAAAGTGTTTCCTCTCCAATATCTATAATCCGAAGCATATTTTCTACAAAATCACACACACATATTCGTTTTTTTATGTAGGTGTTTTATAAGATCTTAACGCCTGAGGCAACTGCAAAACTGCCGCGTACGTCGTTTCCATTAAGTGAACTACTTAATAAAAGTCAATTTGTGTCGTTCGTCTTCGTACGCATAAATAAACACGCATGTCGGTACACGCACACACACACACACTGGGATGAGACTAAAATATTTATGTGTGCGTTGTTAGCAACGGCTCAACGCATATGTGCTTCCTTGAGACGAGTATCTGAACGTGAATATGGAACATATGAGTTTTAATGATCTGTATTTTTCATGCGGTTGAATATTACTCATGGTAGTAAATAAAGTAGGTCTCACATGGTATTGTGTTTGTTTATAAATAGTATAAATAAGATATGTGTGTGTTTGTTTGTTGAGGGGAATATATAAGAATGCGATAATTTGACATGTGCGTGACTTTGAATACAAGCATTTGTGGTTAGATGGTTTTTAAATAAATGATAAAAGTACATAACTGTTTTAAAGACCAACAATTCTTTGTATAAACATACACAATTTGAAATTTTGTTTTTATTTAATGTTAATAACTTTTTTTAAGAGAAAAAAATAATAGATTAGAAATATTTTTTCAGATGTCTCGTAATCTTTTTTCTATCAAAAATATGCCCTTTTGACACATAGCCTTCAATTTATTTTACCATACGCAAAACTTTTAGGCAATTCAATTGTTTCGATTTATCATGGCAATTAATTATTTGTTCGATTTAGGAAATAATCTTTTTTTTAATTGATTGTGCTCATCGTCTTGGTTTATAGTTATATTAATATAATATAATATATTAATATAAATAAATGTAAATAATTACATTTTTACACCGAAAAAAGTGTGTATATTCGACAGAACAAAACAAACAAACTAAATTAAAAGTAAAACAATTCTTATAATAGGGACTTCCTGTCTTTAAATTCAAATAAAACAAACGGCTTATGAGATAGCATCAACAAAAATTGTTTGTAAAGCATATCGATGCCATTATGTATGGAATATAATATCGTTTAAATTTCCGCAGCGGCTTCTCTGCCACAAAGAGAATCCAGATCTCAGTGGCCAGTTCACATCACTTCCCCGTGAATGACCATGTCCTCAAATCGATCGTGTATAATGTCCAAATTGTGGCACGTAGCGCCGTCCTGTTGTACCACATGTCGTATGTATCCTTTTTTTCTAATTCAGGCCAAAATAAATTGATGGTAATGTCTGGCTTACGTCGTTCTCAAAGAAATATGGACCGATGACCCCACCAGCCCAAAATCTACACCAAACAGTGACATTTTCGGGATGCATTGGACGCTCTTGGAACTATTATTATTATGTATTTTTATTATCCCAAATTCGACCATTTTGTTGACTAATTCAGCGAACACACGTCGTTGTTATGGTCGTTTAAGTTTAATTGTGTACTGGTGCAAAATACGTCAAGTTTTGGTCTGCGAAAGGCCAAGTTCTTATGAGCGACACGAACTCGACTGCCTCGACGAATAGCGAATAGTTTTTCGACGATTATGACGACCGTAATTTGGCCGCTATAAACTGTCAATGTTCGGAAGTCCCTATGTAAGTACCAGTACTAATTCGGGTCCCAAAATTTTTCTCACGAGTTGCTAAATATTTTTTTTAAATTTTGACGCATTGCAATTTTTGAAAAAAAAAAAACGGAAAGGTATATTTATATATATTCGAAGATATATTTTGAATTTGAAAGTTCTAGAAAGTTCAAGGAAATTTAATTTTAATTAAAATAAAGTATTTTTTGAAATTTTAAAAATTATGGTTTATTTTTTTTATTATTTTATTTTAATGAAATTTTTAATTTTTTTTATCACAATAACTTTCAACTTTCTAAATTTATTTTAATAAGGAAAATAATAATTTTAAGATTTACATTTTTTTTTTCGAAAATATTTCCACTTTTTAAAAATTCTCATTTTTTACGGAGGTTGATAATAACTCAATTATTAAAAACATTGAGTTTGAGTTGTGGGAACCTTGTAAAAAAACATATATCTCAAATATATATTTTTTTAAATAAGTCAATTTTAAAAAAAAAATAAATTTGAATAATTGTGTTTTTTCCTTTTATAATACCGAAAAAAAATATAAAACGTTTTTAATTTAATAAAAAAAAAATTATGATCAAAAAAATATGTTGGAATTTAAACTAACATTGAATTGTCCATATTTTTGCCATTGTTGTAAATTAGTTGACAATTTACATAACCTTACAATGGACGTTTATTGTAAGAATCAGGGTTTTATACAGAATTAATTGTAACCATAATTCATTAAAAATTAAAGCTATATATAATATTATATATATATTACTCAACATGAAAATTAATTTTACACGTCCAAAGAGAATAATCAAGAAAGCTTTCCATCGTATATCTTTTAACGACGGTTTATTTTAAACTCTAATTAAGTTTCAGTCTGCGCGCAGTGTTGTTATGAGGTCGAAGACAAAAGCTCTCTGACATTAAACTTTGAAATAACAGTATAAAGAAAAACTTTTCCGAGACAGCCACGGATAAGAATTGAGATTTACACGGCGACGGCATTTCATCGTTGCGGTGTGCTACTAATTAAGATCAGCGACTCTCTTATTTCCACCCATACTAATTCTAAGGTTGGCGCGTAATCATGCAAATATCAGCTCATTCGCTAACGTTTAATCAATTCAGACAAACTTTTATTTGCACAGCGCTGCGTGGCGAACAAAAGAATATCTTATACATTATATTATGTGTTATATGGTATTATCGTCTTGCTCGCCGAAGCGTTTCGCATGAATGTGGTGACAGCGGTAAGGATCGTTGCCAGCCCTTTTCTTATATTACTATTATGCATTATGCATGTACCGGAAAAACGGTTTGCGCATAGCGTTTACACATACATATACACACCAAGCACATGCATACGAGAAAATAACGTCAAAAGACATTGTGTTTTCTTTTATGTGTATATATGTGTGTGTGTGGCAGACAACTTAACGCAAAATGAGAAATTGTTCAAGCGACGAAAAAGGTGTCTTTCGTTTTTCTTTTTACGTACATACATATTACATATACATACATTTATATGAGAATGTGTGTGTGATGTAATTTATCGTGCGCATAAAACATAAATTCTCTGCCAGAGCTCTGATCTAAATATGAAGTTGAAATTGCCTCGAGGGCGGAGAATACATCATCGTGGCGCACGTGCATCCGAAAACTTTCTGCTTTCTTCAAGAATCTTTCAGGATGCTCACTGGCAGGCATTATTTATGATCAACTTTTTATTTGTTTGCCTTTTTTTATATTCAAATTAAATATAAATAATTTTTGGTTTCTGTTTTCAGAGGAGATCATCCGCCGCTGTTAAAATTCGATTAAATGGCTGCGACAAGCGCCGGAACATTGCTGCAAGCAGGTCCTGTGCCATCACCGGGACTTATAGCGCCACCACCACATTTGCCACAGCATCATCAACAACAGTCGCAACTACCGCTCCTGCAACAACAACATCAACACCATCATCACCAACAACACATACAACAACAATCACAACATCAACGGCCTTCATATTTACAGCGGGCTGGAAGTGGAGGTCATTTGAATGTACACAGTGGTGGGGGTGCGATTGGAGCTGGTTCCATATCTGTCGGACAACGTGGACCTAATGTGGCACCGGGCTGGCGCAGGCACGTATCTAATGGCGAAATCATTTACGTTAGGTGAGTTATTTCAAAATGTATAAATGTATATATTTATTATATAAAATAACATTAGGATTATTATGTCCTTTTTCGTTTTTTTACGATTTCCTACTGTTTACATATTAGCTTTTATTCAATTTAAACACTATTATGCTCCATAATGGAGTGTTCCTTATTTCATATATATACACACACATACACATTGTATATATATTCATTCATACAACACATCTATTAATGTTACAATACATTTGAACTTTCTATAAAATACATATATAATTAATTTATGAGTGTGCTCAATTTGGTAAACATATGCGGACATAAAGTTTAACCTCTAAACTTTTTACTGATGGTGGAAAATGTAATTTTCCATGTGCACAAGTATTATATTATATTAGTATTACGAATGAGTGTAGTATACACAATGATCAAAAAGTATCCGAAATGTTTAAATAAATCGCAATATTTTAAAATTTAAATAATATATACCAATTATTCTTTTAGATTTATTTAAATATGTAAGTGAAATATGAAAAAAAACATACAGTTTTTTATGTAATTAGAAAAAAAAATTATAACTAAAAAATATCTTTTATATTTAAATTAAAAAAAATAAAATGTTGATTTAGTTTATTTTTTATTTAACTTTTTGTTTTCTCCGTAACTTCTAAACTTGACTGATAAAATTTAATGTGGGTTATTTTTATTTTGTGAGTCAAAATTTTATCCGTAGATTGTTTTTAATTTTTGTGTTTAAGGATCAAAAAACACAAGAAAAAATAATATATGGCGCATTGTGTAATTTGCTTGGAAATTATAACTACACTCCGGATTCTTTTTGAGCATACGGAATTTATATGCAAAATACACATTAAACATACATTATTTGGCGAACATTAAATTGTCATACGCTCTGTGTGTACCCTCTTCCAAGTAAAACTGGCCTCATAGAAACATAGATACATAACATATATAATTATATATATTCAACGAAAAATATACCTGTTTATTTGCATATACCAGACACTTTAGGCATCGCAAGGATATGCAGTTATGTACTAAAAATGTGTATAGAGCTTATGGTATATATATGCTCATATTATGTATTATTTCGTTGAAACTCGAGAGAGTTTTCGAGTTGTATGTGCAATCTGAATATTATACAAGTTATTTTATTTTCTACTGACTCGACACACACATACACTAACACAATCATGGTAACTTTTACGGAGCTTCCAGTGAATTCTACATTTATGATATCGCCCGCGACTTGCGTGTATCACTGCCGAGTTTTCTCTTGGGTTTTATGACTTTTATATGACGTAATATAGTTTTTTTTTTTGGTTTGCATTCGCAAAGGTTGTGCTGCACATGTTTTTGATGCGTTTTATATCTGTTTAATACATACGAGTATATACAGAAAAACGCGAATACATAAATCCCTCACGTTGCATTTAATGGTGACCTATAAATCAAGAACGTGCTCGAACTCTAACCAAAACGTAAGTCTCACATGAAAAGGTTAAGACAATGTATTTATGAGCAGTAATTTATGAGCAGACCCGTAATTATATAACTCAAACGTAATTTGCAGATAATCGCGTATTGCACACCCAAACACATACGCACACTCCATACAAATACAAACACGTGAGAAGACATATGGATGTATATATAAAATATATGTGCATATTCTCTGGGGCTATTCGGACACACGGTGTGAACGTTTTTATTATATTCCGCTTTGTGTTCTCGATGAGCACCGAACACCAATATCTTTAGTTGCGTTTGGAATTCTTTGTGATCGAACATTTTTATTTATTTATTGTCTAGCATTAGACCGCCCAGACAATTCGATTTATTAGCTATATTATGATTGATATTATGTAGGTCACCGAACTCACCTGATTATATCGTTAGACGAATCATCGATATATATGATGGAGATAGATAGGTTTTTTTTTTTTTAGATGTTTGACGATTGAACATTGTATTTTTGATTTCTTACTACTAAAATGATAAATAATGAACATGAAATTGAAAAATGCTTTTAAAATTTCATTATTAAGAATTGTATTTTTTTTTTAAATACAAATTATTTAAAATTAAGGTCTTAAGGGGTTTAATCAAAACTGTTAAAAGTTTATTAAATATTTAAAAAAAAAATAGTTTTCGAAATAATTTTTGATACATATAGTACATTTTTTTGGTTGACATGCTAGTTGTTACTAAGAACAGAATCATTCCTTTTTTATGTTTTTTTTTATTGAAAATGTTAAAAATGATATTATTTTTAATTCACAAAATATAAAAAACTCTATGGGTGATTTGATAAGTACGAACATTTCATTTGAAGTTATAAAAACGATACAGGTGAGGCAGGTTTGGATACAGTAGAAGTCCCTGGAGGCCAGGTTTGACCATTATGTTGGATGAACAACCAGTTTTAGATTTTAACCTTTTCAAGATGAACATTATTCCATGCGCATTACAAAAACCGACGCCGAATGTGGGATGCGAGGTTGCCGGTTCGATCCCAACCCGGAAAACCGAAGTGTTTTTTGAATGTAGCGGTCAATTGATTACATGAAACTGAAATTTTGCAAATTATTTATTCTTCAATTGAAAACCTAAACTTGAATCTTCTTAATATGTACATTTATAATTATTTATCTTTGCACACAACGTTTCGCTCGACTATTTTTCCGGCTTTCCTATAACTCCTGTTAATTCCTGGAAAAGCCCGTGTACGCCTGTCACGTTTCGTCTTAATATTGTGCATGCATGACGTGACTGCGCGCTCTTTACACGCTCTGTGAACTTTTTACGAAAACACTTCAATTAACCCTCTAAGTGCTTGCGCGCGCGCATACTCAAGTACTTGCTTGTATATTGATTAGCTGTCACGAAGCAGCTTTTCCGCACCCTTCCATCTAACACTCAGTACAAATACACCTAGATATATTTATATTTGTCTGGCGTATTTTAAATAAATATATATATATATTATATAACTAAAGTTCTACACAAATTACATATACAATTTACAATACAACCCGTTGAAATATTTTATATACGTTTATACAATTATACAGACACATCTCTATGTATGTGAGTGCATAAACTTGTGTTGTTTTGCACTCACTCATACACCCATACTCACATACATGTACATATATTGCATATATGTATAGGTGAGTGAATGTTTGCTGCAATTTATTTTCCGTCGCATTGTTAGAAAGTGCATGCACCCAACTCTATACACCCCCCTCCCGCACACACACATACACACAAATTCCACCGCAACACACCACACACTCCATCTTTAATGACTACAGAAAAACGAACGATGGAACGCTTGCAAAACAGCCACCCGTATTATTGTAGACCACACCAACCCCAACCGACCGCCCGCCACACCATAGGGTTTTTCTATAGTGCAATAGGGGACCCAATGATGGCAATGAAGGTGTTTGACACACACTCACACACACAAACATATTATATACTTGAAAAATATTATACGCAGAATGAGTTCACTGTACAGAATGTGGTGTCTGTATATTGACCGAGAACGAAGAACATA
>JANSTU010047432.1:0-10356 GCA_027564075.1 Bolitophila hybrida | reverse complement strand
CAACACATCCCCGATGGTTAGGAGTCTTAATTTGCCCTGACGCGACTCTAACAACTTTGCAGGGCAAATGCGCATATCAGATCTATCTATCTATCTATCTTGCTATTTATATTTGGAATACACACATCATACACTTATTCTTCTATACAGGGTGCGTGTGTATATGTTAATTGATGACATTAATGTTCCGTTATTCCAAATCAATAACCTTTTTCTAAAATAGGCTATTAATAGCAAGAGGAACCTACTGATAAAGTGCTACATTCGAAAAACACTGCCGGGTTTGAACCGGCCACATCCCATAAGCCAGGCCAACGCGTTAACCCACTCGGCTATGGCTATCACAAGATAAGCTCTATAAATTCGAATATAAAGCTGATAACTAATAATTTGCTATAGCCTTGCTTAAATAAAAACATCTAAATTTTTTAAAAATTTAATAGCTATTTAGATAAAATATATTCACTTTCATAACTAAGGTACGTTAAGTTATTTATAATACTCGTATATGCTGTATTCTTATATAGGCTCATTTCGGCCAATATATACCAGCCGAACACTCAATCTAATAAAGACTCACTTGCAAACATGGGTAAGCATACACTGGACATGTCTACATTCTAGGAGGAGTATATCAATCAATTTTTATGACATCGTATCAAATTTCATTTCTGTTATTCGCCACGGCATTTTAGTGACTTTTCTATTATGAAAATTATGTTACATATACAAACAATATAAACATATACATTCAATTATGATACATAAAATACAATATAAAATGTTTTTTGTTATATAAGCCATAACCTAATCATTTTTCCGTTACATAACTTTTAGATCATCGCCTCGCCCTTAAAATTTGATTGCACAACTCAATTTAATTGGGGAATTTCTTATTTTGGTTGTTTATTATATAATATTTACATTACAGTTTGTTTATATATTATTTGCTTATTATTATATTTAATGTATAAAATGGGTGACTCAGCTTTTAAATTACCAATGATGCTCATATCACTGAAAATCAAAAATATGCATAGAAAACTCATTATTTAACGATTCAGAATTTAAAGTGAATGAATCCCTTTGATAAATAGCATAATTATAGGACGACAGGGTCATATATTTATCAATGGCAAAATATATACTGAAAAATACTTTTACTTCAAAATACATATTGTGCAACAGATACATAATATCACTTCTCTGTGCGATATTCCAAGAATGTATATATTATATATTTGTATATATATTACTTACATAATATCATATATACATTTAATCTATAAGTACACAAAGAAATATTAATTCGGAAAAATACATAATACATTTTTCATATAAAATATGAAAATGTAGATATTAATATGTAGTATAAAACAGTTTTCTTATAGCATAGATTTCCTAAGTTTCATATAGAAAATGTATGTAATAAAATTTGAGTGACAGAGTACTCTGTTTGAGTGTTGAATGTTGATGGTGCGTTTTGAACTGTTAGTTTGTTTTCCAGCGTCGTGCGGAACGGACGTGCTCTTAGTAGATATATATTAGAAAATATTATGTGAATGTGTGAGTGAGTGAGAGTGGTGTGCTAAAAGCAAACAAATAAATTATGTTCGAAATTTTGGTCTAAAATGTAATGCAGGCTTATTTAGTTTTGTGAAAATATGTTTTATTCTGTAATTATGTGTCTTGTCTTTTAAATGTTTTATAAAATGTTTGAGTGATTTTTAGTGATTTCTTATACAAACCTACAAGAATGTCGGACTCCTCTAACGAAGCGTCCAATGAGGAAGCTTTAAAGGCTGTGGAGGCACACGAGGCAAACAAGACCCCAAAAATCATTAGAATTCTTACTGTTTGCGCTTATCTATTCACTGTATCACTGGCTGCGATTATGCTGTCTGCGTATTATATTTTTCTATGGGATCCCAAAATGCCAACTGCCGTACCAACGCTACCAAAGAAACACTGAAGATAAAGTCGTGGATGCTACAGATTTATCAATACATTTTAGCCAGGTATTACATATTTAATAAAGTCTCTAATTAAAAAAACTTTCTGTACAAAAAAAACAAAAATGTTTAAATTTTACACAACAATTCAAATTATTCCTGAAAATAGGAGAAAAACTGGTAAAAACACATAAATAAAATAATATTACAAAAAAATATATAAAAAACTCTAGCTAAAATTTTTCGTATATTTATGAAAATCTTTGCTAATAAGAACAATTTTGCTTCAAAATTTCAAAACACCCCAATTAATAATTTTATATTTTGTCTGAACATTTATATTATTTTAATTTTTATCTGAAAAGTATATTTATCATTGTGTTTTTTTTCTGCATTTTTTTTTTAGTTGGTTATATATAATTTAAAAAAAGAACTAAAAAAGTATTTGTTTATGTTTAAATATTTTTTCAATTTGCATCTCTGCCTATGTTCTGTACAGGGGTCGGCGCTCCAAGTGTTACCAACTTCGTTAAAAGATTTGTAACGATGCTTCGTTACCTTGGGCACGTAAACAATTCGGTAGAAACCATTGGACGTTTCATCAAGACTCGGCACCATCACATATAAAGCATGAAAACCCAACGTTTTTTAGAAGATAACGTTCCCAGCTTCATTTCTTTACAACAATGACCACAATATTATTAAACCCAATGGATTTCGGTCCATTCTGAAAGTCAAAGTAGCAACCAAAAATTATGAGACGGCTAACGCTTTAAAGATTTTTTTACCGAGAAGCGTGTGAAGCCTTCCCGGATAAATGTTATTATCCGCGCTAAAGGTGGGCTTATTTGAACACTAACATGTTTGTTTTATAATTTGAATAGTTTTTACAATATACTAAAGTTTTTAAATACAAAATTGAGCGCCGATAAATTCTATTATTATATTTTATTTTTATTATTATTTTAAAAAAATGCAAAATCTGGTAATGTTACACTAAAACAAATCATTTTATGTAATTATAATTAACATTTAAAAGAAGATGAAATTAAAGATTATAATGAACACGTGAGTCGTGCTCCGTTATTATATACTCACGTGCGATAATCACAATAAATCATTATTTTTGTTAGACGAAACTCGGTTATCCAATGTCCACACAATTATAAGGTTTCTGTGTATGTATAGCAAGATATTTCTAATTTCGAATTCTTCTTATTTATATACGAGAGGAGTTTTTTAAGTTTCCGGAATGGAACAGAAATATACCGAAATAAATTGTCTTCATTCATTTATTTGTCAATATTTTCTCCGTATTTTTTTTTTTTATATTTGAATTAGCATCTCTATATATGCATTCGTACAAATATTTATTGTTGTTGATTGCAAAATATTTAGACTGTTTAGAGTGGATTTGAAAATTCCAATAACGCAGATCTTTCTTTAAAGTTGCGTTGAGTGAATAATGTCGTTATTCATATTTCTTGCCTTGCCAACCTCATGTTAAGTTATTCATAATACATTGTCGTGAAGGAAAATTCTCCTTGGTCATATGTCCTCTTCTTTTCTTCTCTCAAGCAATGTTAAGTATCAGAATAATATGCGTCAGTAATAGTTGCGGCTTTAATTTTGTAATCACTCAGAAGACAAAGTTTATCCTACTTATAAAGATTTTGCAATAAGCATTTAAGCCGAATGCATTTTTTTTTGTGCTTTTTGGTCATCACCATCATAGATTAATTTTTTCCCATGTGGGGCAAAGGTTCAGTGTGAGATGACGCACACCGGATAAATAGACCCTTTCGAGCTCACACGACTGGTCAGGTCAAGTTAATGCATTGTTTTGTGCTGAACTACTCCTTTTGAAGCTTCTGTGTTTTAACACGCACAACAAAACTTAAGTTTTTAAAATATATTATTGTTATATATATATATATATATTGTTATTATATTACATTATATATATTATACTATTATACTATCTCCTTCCTTCGTTACCAGGAACGCTAATACGCTCACTTTTTAGCAATTATCTGTCACACAATATTCACAATAAAATAACAAACTTTCTGATAATATAAAAATAAACATAAATATAAATTATTAAGAAGATTATTGTTACATGTTGAGTCATTTGTTGTATTGGTCGATTAAGATACTTCGCTTGATTCGTTGACGTCAGATAACATAAAAGACGCATCGCTTGTGAAAAAATATCAGCAGACTAGTGGTTGGAAATATTATATAATATAATAAATATTAATATTAATAAATATAATAAATATTATATAATATTATTAATAGAAAAAGATTTAATAAATTATCGCTATTTATATCGCCTAGGAAAATCCTCAAAAATATGCCTTTTTCACTGAAAATACCCTACCGCGCTCTCAATAAAATTATTCGAAGAGCAAACGATACAAAAATACTGTAATTGTAATTTTTTATCATTTTTATTTTTTCCTTTTATTTTTAATTTTTTTTTTTATTTATTTAATTATTATTATACGCAAACTTTCAATTAAATCTGAATATTATTTCCAATTTCCTCATAATAGATACAAAACTTGTTTTTTTATTTTATAAGAAATACAAATTTTATTTTCTATAATTTATATTTCTAATTTTGCATTTTTTAAGCAGCTTATAATGATACGGATCTTGTGTTGTTGTTTATTGGATAGTGTACGTTTATAATAAGATTCATCCACAAAATTAATATCGACATCTTCTTGTCACAATCAATAAATTGATATCCAGAAATCAGACATTTTTTGTGGTTTAAATCATTAATTGTTGTCAAACTAAACAAGTTTTAAATCGATATAAGGTAATTTTCCGAACTTCAAAATTAATTGGATTTTTGATTATTTCGTATTTTGGATAATCACATACAAAATATTTTATATGTATTAAAAAACGTAAACCTTATCGTAAAGTGGGAAAATATAAATCATTTTTTTTATTCTCCCTTTTCAATTTTATTTTTTCAATCGCGGATCAATTTAAATCTTCGGCGCCCATAAGTTAGGAACCGATAGATTGAACCTATTGGATTACCAAATAAAACTGTTAACAAATGGATGTCAATTTATAAAAAGCTAATTGTATTTATCTGAGTCCTGCTCATATGTTCGAAATTAATAAATTTACGTTAGATCATCTGAGCTACTCCCATTTATCTAAACTTTCCTATACAATATACACATCTCAATATTAATTAATATTAATATGTAATTCATTCTGCTGTATTCACAATCAAAATTTAGAAATTTTACATGTTTTTCATATGTGATTATCGTGTACTAAAACTTTTAAAATGTCTAAAATTATATAACATTTTGAGCCTGAATATGTATATGAATATGTATATTTATATATATATATTAAGTTATTTATTTATATATATTTATAATTAATAACTAATTGTTTAGAAATAAAGGCTCACTTACATAATTTGTTTTGAAATGCAAAAATTATAAAATAAATTTCATCCCATTAAATGTACATGCAATGCAGTATATTGGCACATTTTTCTCCAAATGAAACCCTTAAAATGCGTTGAAGTGGCTAAGTCGACAACAAGGCTAAAAATAATACATTAAACAATTACACATTTTTGTACATTGTACAATGAATAAATGAATATCTATTTATAAAGGAAGACATACATATGCGTATACAAATGCATTATAGTGTATACATAATAGGCAAATTGTATTATTAGATTGATATATAGCTTATAGACCAATTGCATACATGTATAGTAGAATATATATAACGCATTTTATGTAGACTATATATATGTAAAATGTACTTGTACTTGTACTTTACATCTGCACACAATTATATAATACTCGTATCAATTATTCAATAATATGTATTTAAAAGATCTAGCTAAAAAAATATACATATCAAATCACAGTGATTTGAAAAAAATACTACAATAAATAGTCATAGTTATTATATTGTTATATATATTACTATAATATTTATATACTACTTTTTATATTTTAATAAAATGCTATTGTCGATTATAACTTCCTAACCTCCTAAGTATATTGATTGGTGATATATAGTATAATGCCCGCCTACTGACTTATTAAACGAAATTTTATTGATGATATAGTAATTTCGTTAGTAAAACCACATGTTTACTCTTGTATAAATATATGTACATATATATAATTGTATGATTGCAATAAATTTTAATGATTTACGATCTTCAATTCAGCAAGACAAGCACAAACGTATCTCTAGGTATTTTTAAATACTCATATACATGTGCTCCCTGAAAAAAAAATGTTTGCGTATTTTCTTGTTTGAGATCAAAAGTCTGCTTTGTTTATATTATACGACTTATGCACTAAATTTGTAGTCTATATATTTTGGATTTATAGCATCTACATACCGATCAGAAAAAAAGTGTATCAAGTAGATACACTTATAGATTATATGTACAATAAATAAATATTTTTTACCTTATCTTACGTATATAAATAAATATGATTGTTTATATTACTTGTTGTAATTACAAGTTGTAACAAATACCATAGATTAATGGAAAAAAAATATTTTAGAACAAATAAATCCGCATTTTTAGTATTATTTTGCTCGGACAGAATTACCCCTACTCTACTAATTTCAAAAATCATAAAATATGTAACTAATGTTTTTCTTAAACTTCAATACAAATACTATACACGGATCAATCAAATGAGATTTGAAGACACGCATGATGCTCAATAACACGTTTCTTGGATCAATGCTTGTTTCAAGTATCGTGTTTCTTAAATTCACTAACGTGTTTCTTAAATCAAGCAACGTATTATTGATATTCAGTATCATGTGTCTTGGATCAAGTCACGATACGCTTGATTCAAGTAACGTGCTTTTAGAATATATTAACATGTTTTATGCATATTTCACCGTTCTAATATTAGTGAGTTTTCTGTAGAGTGCCTTTAATTACAAATAGAAACAACAATTTTTAATATAATTTAAATTTTCATTTTTTTATATTACATTTTTATATATACATAATAGTTATGATGTTTTCTTTCACTTATAAATTACCTCGTATTACGGTTCCATATACAATTTCAGCCAACATTAATTTTTTGTAATCGTGTTCTTCAAGAAATTTTAACAGTACTACTATAACATATTCCATCGCATATTCTCTTTAATAAAATAATGTTTATGTATTTGTTTTCCATGAATCAAGCAACAACTTCCTCGATTTGAGTAACGTGTTACTTAATTTGAGAAACATGTTGCTTGTTTCAAGAAACGTCTTACTAAAATCAAGCAATGTGTTACTGACATTAAGGAACAAGCTCTTAAATAAATATATATAAATATTCACCACTGGATATTGTAGAAGTGAAATTGGACAAGCTGTGGAGCTTAACGTAACGTAGGTTACTTTATTTTAATACCTTTTTTAAATAAAGTCAACGAGTAAACCCCTTTACAACAATCTGTTTGAGTCTCCCGTAGCTTTTTCCTCTAACCGGACCGGATGAAAACTACTTTTTTAAGGATCCATACCATAACATTTCTGGTACGGCGTTTTGTTGTGTTTTAATAATATTGCAATGAAATCTATTTTAGTTTTTTTGTACATAAAAATATTAAACAGTTGGTTTGATAAAAATGTATGTTATTTATCTATTGACCTTAGATACTGCGATATGAAAGGTTTATATACTGTACTTTTCCATTCTCACAGTGATAGTGATGCCTTGTTTTAAGATCCCTTCAAAACTATATATAAGGTTGTCAAATATCTCCCTTCCCCCTTTTTGTCTTTGGAATTTCGTGGCTACGTACAAAGCGGTACAAAGCTCGTATCGGGTAATACTATACATCATTTGAAAGGTCTTGACATAACCTACAAAACGACGCTATGCATGATTGGATATTGCGTTCAAAAGTTATAGACGTGTAAACATGGAGATCACTAATGCCGAAATTCTCCCTATTTTGAAGTTTTCCTTCGTTAAAGGCAAATCCGCTAGAGAAACGTTCCGTGAGATTAACGGTGTTTTGGAAGATGGTACTCTATCACTTCGAACCGCGGAGAAATGGTTTCGACGATTCAGAGCCGGTGAAAACGACATCATGGATAAGCCAGCGGGCGGAAGACCTGTGACGACGAATACCGATCAAATCATGGAAAACATCGAGTTAGACCGGCATGTGACATCGCCAAGGAGATGGGAGTTAGTCACCAAACCATTTTAAACCATCTGCATAAGGCTGAATACAAAAAAAGCTTGATGTTTGGGTGCCGCATGATTTGACGCAAACCGAATCAACGCCTGCGATATGCTGCTGAAACGGAACGAACTCGACCCGTTTTTGAAGCGGATGGTGACTGGCGACAAAAAATGGATCACATACAATAATATCAAGCGAAAACGTTCGTGGTCGGGATTAACGGCCAGGAAGGTTTTGCTGTGTGTTTGGTGGGTTTGGAAGGGAATCATCCACTTTGAGCTGCCGGTCCATCTACTGCGAACAACTGGACCGATTGAAGCAGGCGATCGACCAGAAGCGTTTAGAATTGGCCAATAGGAAGGGTGTAGTGTTCCACCAGGACAAAGCCAGACCACACACATCTTTGGTGACTCGTCAGATCCTTATTCCAAATGTGATCGAATATGTGCACAATACACGCTTTGAGTGCTTTGCGATCTACAAAATCAGCACAAACTCTCATCATGAAACCGAGAATTGAATAAAAAAAAATATACACAGACACACGCACCCTGTATAGAACAATAAGTGTATAATGATGATTCACGATTCCGCATATAAATAGCAAGAAAGATCTCGCTTCTCGCTATTGTTACTGTTAGAGCACAGTAGCTCCAATAGGAAGAAGTAGCACAACACAATACAGGAAAACAGGATCCGATGAGATGAAACTCAACCCATCGACCTAAGCAGCTTTCTTCATCCTTCATAACAACATTCATTTATAGAACGGTTGTTGACTGTAGCCGGTCCTTACGTTCTTTACTTTTCGGTAAAGTTCTCTCTATCGTTATTTAGGGCCGTTTATCCGCGAAAACTTTCTGTTCCTGATGCTCTCGTTTTTTATTTAACAGTTTACGCTCGATAACCCGTTTTCGCCGGTAATCCCCCATGTTGGCTCGAGATGCTCGTTGGAGCGTTTTTTGTATTAACTTAATGGTTATATTCATAGATCACGGATAATGTGAATGAAAACATCCGCACAGGCCTGGTTTTGCGATTTATGCGTGACCCTGACGGACTTCTTCTAGGCGGAAGATCGGCTTATCCGGAGAGGTTACTGGTAGAGTGGCGTCTTCACTCCGATTTCTCTTGCACCCTAAACATTTACAATCTTTAAAAATAATCTTTCGTTTTTTAACTTATAAAAATGATTTTCAATATTTAAAAAAATTATATATAATTTTACTATATATATAATTTTTTTTTTTAAATGCTTATGCTTGCAATGTGCATTTTAATATAAAAATAACAGTGGTTTCAATTAATATAAATAAATATATATTTACGTCATATATCGTTTGGTCGGATATCATTATTTCTGGTGGTTCTATTTTTAGAGTATATTAATGCATATCATCACTACAGCACAAAACGCTTTTTACAAGAAAGTGTATAATAGTGTATACATAATGAACACACATAATGGTATATGTGTGTGTCTACATGTATAATGGTATATACAATTGTATCGATCATTAATATCCAGAAAATAACATTCTTGTGATATATATTTTCAAGAATTATCGCTAACAGATCAGAAAATGTTGTGCCGAAAATATCGATAAAAACATATTATGCACCTCGCATAATTAATTCAATTGAAATTGTATATATTACTATATATATGTATGTATATGTATTTATAATAATACACATACAAAATATCAGGTATATGTATAGTATTCCTGTGGGATGAGTGCGTATTTCAGTTACTTGAGATTTAAATAAATCAAAATAATAATTTGTAATCGGAAACAGATAAATTACAACATATTTTTATCCAATCAATATTCACTTTACTATTTATGCATTGTATATGTACATTTATTCAATATATATACTATCTATATTATACTATATTAATATCAAATTGTCAATGAAATATAGAAAAAACCCTGAAATATAATTAAAGGTATGAGGACATATGCGCCAGTCTAAATTCGCATAGCGCATTCACGGTCATCAGCTCCACATTTAGTAAATAATTTGTTTTTTTTTTATATAAAATAGCTTTATTGGGTTCATACAATATACTTAAAGCTAAAAAAAGAATTTCATTTTTAATTTAGATGTGCATTTGGCACGCAGGCGTGCACTCAAGACATACAGTATTTAACATTTACAATTCTTACGT
>JANSTU010047421.1:0-10357 GCA_027564075.1 Bolitophila hybrida | reverse complement strand
GTGAACCCGTAATGGTCAATGAATCCGGTGTGCGGCATCGCACACTGGCCCTATGTCCCACAAGGGATTAAAGGATCTAATGAGATGAGTGAGACGCCAGCCACCGGTCGCTGGTACAGCAATCCATTTTACAGCGGCAAAAGGGTCACGAAGTCGGATGGTATGAGCCAAAGTGGTGGAAAGCCAAACATTACAAGCATATTATAAAAGCAATTGCCCAAGGACGTCGAACAGTGGAACCGTTTCAAGTCGCCAGAAGCAAAATTCGCAAATTCATTTGCAGCTGTTGCGGCATCTCAACCGACACATGACTTTCCGCAGAAACATATTTTCGTACTTCAAAACTATTGATTCGTAACGTGCTATTTGTTCCAAATCTCGGAGCAAATCTACTAAATCTGTCGGAGGTATTGTAGTAACCGCCCTTTATTTATACATTTATATTATTATAAATAAAGAAATATGCCAATGAGCAATAATGAATATTCCAAATAAAAGCGTTATCACGCACCAAACAGGTATAAGTACGAAAAAGTGATTGTGATTAGTACTAAAGGAAAGGACAGGCTATACAAAGAGAGGAGGTCCATTCCGATAGTATCGCCGATGCCGACAACAGCGTGTTTCGTTCAACAAGGATGGATGTGAAGTTTTCAATGGTCCAGGAGAGAAACTCATCAAAAGACATTGAGGTGGTCAAGTAGCATCGTTGATTGGGACATCTCAACTTCAGCGGAATACGAACAGCATTTAGCTCTCTAAGCGAAGCGACAATCAAGACATCGAATTTGCTCGAGCAAATTCCAGACTGGTCGAAGAAACAAGAAGTTGCGCTCTGACAATGGCAGAGAATTTTGTATCGATGCTATGTCAACGATCTGTTCGAAAGACAGAATTATCCATGAAACGTCCGTTCCATACACGCCACAACAGAACGGGACAGTTGAGCGAATTTATCGCACTTTCTGACAAGCGGTCTTGGGCTGAAACCATCTGTAACGCCGCTTATCTTGTCAATCTCTCGATAAATCGTACGAATGGAAATCGAATCGAGTTTTCGGATCACCAGCCATGCATATGCCGATATAGGAGCGGCAGAATTGGAGAGGAGGCGATCAACGAGAAAGATAAAACTAGTCTTTCGAGATTGGTCCGTTTGCATTGCAGAAGATCCAGCAAACTGCCGCGAGACCATCGAATTACCATTTCGGGGTCTTTGGTGGACTTACCAGAGGGCAGAAATACCATGTGGATATTTAAAACGTAGCGTGCCGAAGATGGATCGAATCGTTGCGAAGGGCGGTGCACGGCATTGATTATGCAGATACATTTTCGCCTGTGCTGAGATAAAGCTTGCTTCGAGAGATCTGCAGATCGACCAAGTGGACGCCATCATACCTCCAAGGAGGTTTGGAGGAGGACATTTTTAGGTTGCAACCTGAGGGATTCTAGAACTAGGGAAAGAGTGCGAGCTGTACAAATCAATGTACGGTCTCAAATAGAGCGGCAGTGGAAACTGTGTCTTGATACGGATTTGTTGTTTTTTTTTCAGATGTGGATCCCTGCGTCTACTTGTCGAGTAACAATTTATGTCGACGATTTTCTTATCTTTTAGAAAAATGCTACGCAACGAGATGAACTGAAGGAGAAATTTGTAGCTAAGTTTTACATGAAGAACTTGGGTCGGGCCAACACACGTGTGTGGGCATGACGATTGAGTATGGTGAAAGATTCATTAACATCAACCAGCGTTGAACCACGTAATCAGGTATCGCTGTAAATCCACGAGGCGGTGGTTTTGGAGCATTGCTTAGGTAAAGAGTGACTTCTAGGAGAGATAAAGATAGTGAGAGAGATAGAGAGAGAGTCCCGACAGGAACAGTACGCTCAATCACTATTCGGCCTCTATTTATACAAAAATCACGATACACTCAACAAGATGGGATTTTTTAACTTCAAAATGTAATGTAAATGCCTGAGAATACTTATCGAAATATGGAAATATACAAAAAATTCGAGTAACGAGTATTTGGGATAAATAGAAGCCGATTGGTGAGCTGAGCTGGAAGTACTGAATGATCTGTCAAAATGCTAACAGTATTTCTCTTTTCCAGTCACCTCTGCAAGCTGATGTATAAATTCTTGGCAGAAAAAAGTTTTTGAGTAAATGTTGGAAAAAGCACTTCCAGCGATCTACCCATCACTGCTAGAGTGCCGCAAGGATGAATCCTGTACATATACACAGCTGACCTCGCAAATCCCGTATTCCATCTGAATCCAATCAAGAGGCTCCAGTATGCGGACTTGCAACTAGAACAAGAACACGCTGAACAGTTATTACACTACCTGGCGTATCAAGCTAAACTCAGCCAAAGCGGAAGCAGTTATGTTTATGCCACTACAAAAGCACTGTTCGAATCAAGTCAAAAAGAACATCAGGCTGTGTTGGTGGGCAAATTATTCAACAATCCACCAAATATCTTGGTATTATTTTGATTAATAAATACTCGAAGCGTTGGATACAATCGCCAAGACAAAACGAACATTTGGAGCCCTCAGAAATGTACTAAAAATTACCAACGGTCTAAGCAAGAAGCTTCTGTACTATTATACAAACAACTGCAACCCATCATCAGCTTCAGCTACGGATTCCTTGCATGGTGCCATATCTTGTCATTGCAAATGAATATACTGAGGACCCTGGATAGATAACTCCTAAGAGCATGCGGTAATTACAGCCGACCGCGTAACAGCTATCGAGGTATAAACGCATAATTTGAATTTGATTGAACGCTCATTCAGTGTCAGTCAGCCAATTAGCGCAGACGTCTTTTAGACTAGCTTCGTATAGAAAAAACCAAAACAATCAAATTATAAATATTTTACATAAATGCCAGTTGTGTCAACTCGTGTACTCACATAGTGGCAGAAGTATTGTGACATCTTCCTCTTTTTTAACAAGGTGTCATACGACTGGCACCATTTTGGCATGTCACATGTCAGTCGTCGACGTCTGCCACTCTTTTTTTGACATAACAAGTTGAAATTCAAAACGATGACGGACGCTGTCAGTCCGTATAATCGCCCTTAGCACACACACAAAATCAATTGAAACTTTTCGTCTGTTACTGACTGTTGTCAGTCAAAAGTGGCAAAATTGAAATAGACTGACAGGTCACCGAATTTCACATAGGTGTTCTATACATAGCGGCCAAGCGTTTATCCATAAATGTATGTAAATTAAAGAATGTTAAAATTCTGAACTGTCTACAAAATATTTGCGCATAAACTTGTGGGCCCAGAATATTGTAAAATTACAAGTAATGGCGCAACAAACGACATGCATATCAAAATATTTTTAGCCAGTCTGTATTTCATAGGTTCTGGTCTTTGAAAAACGTATATTACTGGCATGACGTCATGCCTTGATGTCAAATATACTTAACGTACTTGCAAAGTTATTCCATACCCATTGATTTGCTCTCTGGTCTCTGCTCTGCACTTGCTAGGTGACGTGCTCCACTTCATTCAACTTATACTAATTTTTCTAGCAGTATTAGTGTGCTTATCTTGCTCCGAATTACGGTTATCAGTGTTTTGTTTGTGCCCGGAATCAGCCGAATACCCGAACAATCATGAATCAAGCACCCGTGTCTTGTTTGCCAGTAAGCAACAAAATGTCAAAGGCAAAGAAGGTATTGGACGAAGCGCGTGAAACGCAAAATCGCGAATTGGATCTTGTCGACAAGAATGTATTCTCATTCGATGAGATGCCCGGACTGTGTAAGTGTATTAGTTGTCTAGTCGATTCCTTGGAATCAGGATATTTAGAATCTTGGTGCACAGATGTTTTCGTAGATGACGACACACCTCAAAGTATATAAATCTTATTATCGAGTAGGCGGTGTTTTTGTGTACTTAAGCAACAGTTTCTCTGGTCTTGAGTACTGTTTTGAAATACTTACTCGTACAGTTGAATTTTACTAACTTCTTCATAATTCTAGTGAATATGTTGAATGTGACTCGAATCACACTGAGCCACAATAAAATCTCCACATTGCCGCCGGGCATTGCGAACATGGTGAATCTTGAAATTCTAAATTTGGCCAATAATCAGATTGAAGAGTTGCCCGTATCGTTATCGTCAATGCCCAAGCTGCGCATTTTGAATGTGTCCATCAATCGACTGAACTCACTGCCACGCGGATTTGGTGCATTTCCCGTGCTTGAGGTGCTGGATTTGTCCTACAATAATCTGAACGAACACATGCTGCCCGGCAATTTCTTCATGATGGGTTTGTAATTGAATTACTAGTTCTTTTGAAAAAAAAATAATACATTTTATTATCTCTTTAGAAACACTGCGAGCCCTGTATCTGGGTGACAATGATTTCGAGTATATTCCGGGAGAGATTGGAAACCTGAAGAATCTACAAATTGTATGCTCATTCATAAAACTACTAACGAAACCGATAATATTCATAGTTCTGTTTCTAGTTGGGACTACGTGACAATGATTTGTTAGATATTCCCCGAGAGATTGGTGAATTGCTGCGATTGCGCGAACTTCACATCCAGAATAACCGACTAACTGTGTTGCCACCAGAAATCGGTATGTTTATTGAAATAGGTTACGTTTTATGATAATATATTAATTTATAGCAAATCTCGACCTTCTGGGCAATAAATCGGTGCTTAAAATGGAGGAAAACGAATGGGTACTACCAATTGCCGAACAATACTTGCTGGGCATTAGCCACGTCTTGGAATTCATTAAAACTGAGGCGTACCGCATGTAAGTTTGACTGAGAAATAAATTCCAGAAAAAAACATTTGTAATTTTATGTTTTTTTTAGATTGTACAATCGCTATGTGAGTGCTCCGAAAGGTGGTCCAGTGCCACCAAAGGCTGACAAAAGCAAGAAAGCATCTCGTGCTCGCTAAGAAATAGCATACCTGTCGCTGCATGCTCTGCATACGAGCTCAAATCAAAATCATACATAACGGAACGTTCAAACCAAAAACTAATTTAACTAATAATTTTGTATGGGATTCGTATGAAAATGAATTGGCCACAATATAATATGGTGCTAAAATTCAATCGTGGTGTATCTCAATCTGACTAGCTTGGAGAGTAGTTAGAAGCATGACCCATCGACATTGTACTTATTTCGTTTTCTGTGTGCTCTCCCTCAATGTGCCTTACTTTTAATTTATATTATTTTAAAGCATTAACTAAGTTGAACTTATTTTTTTAACATTAAGGTAATCTCCAGACACGTATTTTAATAACCAATGTATTTTTTTAAATAATAAATATTTAGCAAACATATTTTTAATGGAATCTTAGAAAACATTTCCGCTGACGGCTCGCTCGAGCAGCATCTTTATTGAGATTGGTGCCCAATTTGAGAAACTTCCATCGCTGACCATTACCACAGATCGATTGATATAGCAAAACAATTTGCCGACACGAAAAACCTGTTTACCAGCCTCTCGACGTCCGGGCATCGGAACAAACAGAATACCACGTTCTGCACATTTCTGGCTCACCAATTCCTTGAATTCCAGCTGCGGTGGAGCGGCAAGCTGCAGATCCATCAGCGCAGGCGGTTGTACGATAAGCGTAGGCGGCATCGGAGGTGGAGGCAATGGTGTTTCTGTGGTGGCTGGCATTGGTAAACCCGAAGAACGATGCATTAAATCGAGGGCACGACGGAAATACTCTGAAAAAATGCATTGTATTATTTCTGTGCGAAAACTAACCTCAAACTACTTACCACTAATAGACGTTTGCTTTAAAACATCAACGGATAACAAACGTTTCCAGCCTGAATACCAGCGTGACACCTGATCCAAGTTCGGTGACTGATTCAGCCAGATGACCAACGTCTGCATCCATTTCGGGAAGAACATCTTTTCTAGCATCTGTGCCATTAGTGTTGGAGGCATTACCTGGTTCCATTCCCATGCTTGGTTCCATAATTCTAAAAAAAAAACCAACAAATATATAATTTCTGTCTTTTGAATGCTTTGAACCATAAAACTTACCTAAATCCTGGTGCATCGGATTGATAATTAACTCTGCAAGACTTAATCGAAGCTTAGGAATAATGTGCTTCGCTAGGAAACTATTCATGTCTCCTTCTTCAAATACACCGTACCACGGCAAGATCATAGCCAATGCTGATCGATCCTGTGGTGACCAAGCGGTCAGTGCATGACCCAGTTTAAGTCGAATCTTCGGATAAACAGCTTCTTGCATCTTTTCACTGAGTAATTGTGTCCAAGGTAGCACCCAAATATGTATCGGAATTGTATCCGTAAGTGGATTCCATTCAAGAACACAATTGTTGATGCGAGGTAGCACTAGATGTTCTAGAACATTATCTAGTATCCAACTAGGTAGTAAGGGTGCCCAAGAGTCGAGCAAAGTTGCCATGGGTTGATGTTCACGTGGATTCCATAACGCAACAGCTGTTCTTATGCTAGGCATCACACCGGACCAAATCAGAGCTGAGAATGGTTCGAAAACATTTGTTTGATCAGTCTGATCCGTGCTAAGGATTTCACGCCATTTCAGTGCGGTTTGCGTGTGTTTGGTGGGTTCATGTAAAGGATTCCAGTCAGCAAGCAGTACTTGAAACATTGGTGCCACAACGCCCGGAGCCAGATCACCAAGGCCAAACTCTTTATACTCTGGAAGGTAGTCTCTTTGTAGTTCGAGGAAAATCTATAAATTAAAAACGTTTGTAAAGTTTTATGAAATAATTATCATTCAAATATACCTCTGCCGCTTCGTCAAGTTCAATAGGAGCTTCAGGCGATGTCAATCTTTTCACCAAATCCATGGCACCCTCCAGTGTGCTGATGTGATCTGCTTCAAGTTCGACAATCTTCTCGAGACTCTCCTTGTCTTGCTTTAGTGCATGCTCCTTGTCACTGGAGCCACGCTGCTTTTTATCAATTGTGATAATGTCCTGTTCGCATATATCCACGATTAACTGTAAATTATGCATAAGTTCGGGCAGAGTAAAGTTTGCACACTTCTTAGCAGCACGGTGCTCGTATAGTGTTTCTTCTGCAGCCCTTGACTGTCCCAGAGCATGGTAGCCGCTCAGTACACGTTTTTCGGGTCCGGTCATATCAATGACCGTTACATTACTAAGATTCTTACTAATACGATCCGATAGAATATAGTTTTTCGTTTTTCCCTTATCGATGACATCCTGTACACTCTTATAATAATAACGGTTCTTTTTTCCAGAGCCCATATCCTTTTGCTGTTTATCGCTCTTCCAACGATTCATTTTCGCCTGGAACTCTTTCGTTTCCTTTTCGTCGATGTCCTCCTTCACCTTGGTTGACTTGCCATCACCAATCGTTTGTCCTTGCTCACGACCATACGCTCCAATGGCTCCGCGACCTTTGCGAACATGAGCTTGAACCGGTTGAGCAATACCCTGCAGATCTTTACCCAGACCTTTACCCGGCTGGTAGCCCATCTGCAAAAGTAGTTTGGCTCCAATTCCCTTAGTGTGCTGTTCCCAAGCACCGTTGCCTTTAGCAGACACACTTGGATTTGGCATACTGCTACGAAAACCAGCCGTACTCGACATGGACGGTCTAACTTCCTCCTCAGACGATTCACTGGAGGTATTATCTGGTTTTCGACGTGGTGAATCATCGTCATCATCATCATCATCTTCGGACTTGACCTTTTCACCGTTTTTAATAGCATCTTTCTTTTTCCCAGATTGCTGGACACCACCGTTAACAAAGTTTATCGGGGCCGCATAGTCCTTAGCCGATGAACGTCCCGCATCTCCTGCACCCTCACGCTTTCCTCGACGCCTTCGACTGGTCGATGCTTCGGGTGCATCTTCATCACTGTCATCAGCCCACACACCTATTCAATAATATAAACACCGAATATATATCACAATAAATAACATTTACATAATTCTCTCACTGAAACCTACCATAGATCTGTTGATTCTTTGTGGGTCGTTTACGTCGTCGATTCGGATTAAATTCATTTTCCAGATCGTAGTCGTTTATCTCAAACTTTTCATACTCCTCGTCGGACATGTTTTTCGGTGGTAATTTCTAGCTATTCTTTTAAACACTTATATGTTGCTAAAGTTTAATGTATTAATACGAATCCTAATAAAGCAAAATGTTATTTAAATTTTACTATTCAAGTATTTATAAAACTTCTTAAAATGTAAATAAAATAGTAAATACGATTGCACACGCGTTTTGTAGTTGTGAGTTTTACTTTTGAGTTTTGACGCCAGTTTTAATTTCATGTTTGACAGCCGCAAAAATGCATTTTGTGCACGGTAAACTTGTGCTAGCAAACACTAGTGGCGCTCCGAACAATTTGTGAACGCATTTCAATTAATTTAAAAATTCACAATAGTTGTCTACTCAATTTTAAATAATTTATAATAATATATTTTTTATTAAATGTACATTGAATTTTGTTTATTAATAGATGTTTATTATATTTTTTTTTTATAAATAATCATTTGGTCGAGCATTTTTAACGGGTTTGGCGCATTAAAAAGCAATATAATTTGTTTATGTGAACTAGTCTCATAATCTCATAAAGCATAGATTCTGTTTAGTTGTTGCTTTCAAAATATCGGTTCAACTTTATTTCTCGATGGTTTAGACATTCCAAAAGATTTTTGTAATTTGTTGTGGTTATATTCAAAATGGCTATTGTCTAATCGAATAGTTGATAATGATGATATGTATGGTATGTCAAAGATTTCATGTCTACTTAAATATTGTTGACGTTAAACATTAATTAATTTGCAAAAACATCGTGCAGTGGGAAAGTAAGGAAACTATTCAAGTATATTATAGCCTCAGCAATAATCTGCAATAAAATCACTATTGTGACATTATCGCAAAATGTACCTAGCCACCTACTAAGTTTTTACGAACTCAATTGGACAAAACAGTATCTAAAATTAAAAATTAAAATATCGATGTAATGTTTGATATCTATAAAAATACGTGTTTTTATATATTTTCGCTATGGTTTCCAAGCCTTCAAAAATATTTGTGATGAATCCAATCAAATTTGTTTTGCGATCTCTGATTGTTGCTCAATTTAACTCGATATTTTTCATTGTATTCTAAAATGACTTCTATTTCTAGCGACAATATGTTCTAATCATGCATAATTTGGATATTATTACATTCAGCTCGATTCTGATTAGGAGTGAAGAGCGTTTACCTGTAATGCGCTTTAATCGAAATCCGTATTCTGATTTGACGTTATCCGTAAGAGCTCTTAAAATAGCAACTTAAGGTTTAGCTCGAGAGGTGCGCTTAGCCAATTTTAAGGTGATGACAGCTTATGTTTAGAGGTTATAATCATATGAAATATGAAGTGAAAGTGATAAGTGTCAGTTTGACAGTTCATGCTTGTAATTTTTGTTTTAGGAACGTTTTCGCAATGTTTGTTATGATATTTTGTGGTATAGAATAACGTGTTAAAATTGAAGTTAAAATTGATAGCCGAATACGAATTTGAAACATAGGTCATTAAGTGATAAGTGTCAGTTTGACAGTTCAGTGACTTTTACATATTAAGCTGTGGAATTCGTAGTAATTTTAAAGTAATTTTAATAGACATTAAATAATAATTAATAATTTTTCAAATATTATGTGCGATTATGATCTAGTAAAAAGCATGTTTACCAATTTTACAATGCAATGCTGTGTGTTATCCTAAAATTATACGAAAATATCTATTATTAAAAAAAAAGATTCTTTATAACTATATGGAAAATATAAAAAAATTTAAATATTTGAGGTTATAAAGACATATATATAAAAAAATTACGCCAGCGTATTTTGCACAACTCCATGTCTTTAAAATAAATCTTTTGCAGTTCAAATATATAAAAAATTGCTTATTTTGATGTATTAGCTGATGCCATAATTTTAGCGAAAGATTCAATCTTGGTCGATAAAGAAAGCAACATTTTGATGTTTTAATCGACATTGAACGTTCGGAAACGGGCCTGGTGTCATTGGCTTGTTTACAGAGGGGTTGGCAACTTTATATTTTACCATACATAGACTCCAGAGACTTTTATATTTATAAATGACTTCAATGTGACTTCGAAGATTTCGATGTTACTTCGGAGACTTTGAAGTGACTTCTTCGGAGTCTTTCTATTGTGACTTCTCTAAATGACTTCTGTCAAGTGTCATCAAAATATTGAAATGTCAGATGTCAAGTCTCAATAATGCAATGTGCGATGAGGAGAAAATTGTACAGGAAAATTTAATTATGGAATATGGGACTAGAACAGAATGCCTGTCACTGTGT
>JANSTU010047410.1:0-10358 GCA_027564075.1 Bolitophila hybrida | reverse complement strand
GAATTTTTAATGTTTAATGTAATTTTATGTATATATGTTTGTTATTTTATTAATTTATTATTTTTTTCTTGTTTGTAATATTTTATAGTTTTATTTATTTTGTATAATTGTTTTTTTTTATTAATTTGTTTTTTTGTAATGATGGCAATTTTTATAATTATTGAAAAAATAAGGGTCAGTTGGGGAAATTTTCCCTGTTGACGTCACTATAAAAAAAAAAAAAAACATGCTAATTTTTTAAAAGACGAAAAAGATATACAGTTAGTCACATTAACATTCGGACAAATGAAAAATTATTAAAAATTTACTCTTAAAACAATATTTAAAACATAATTGCATGTTTCTTTGAATTACGTTTCTGAGATGATAATTTAGGTAACTTGTATATAGAAGAATATTAAAAAAAATGTTGAAAATAAAAAAAACTCTTTAAAAGAACACCCCACTTTAAAATTCGGACAAAATAATCAAGTTGCACATAATATGGCTAAAATAAAATAATATAAAGGCTTTCTTATCAATTTTAAATGTCAGTAAATTATATTAGCATAATTTTCACATTATTTAATTTACAATGAGCTATAAAAAAAATAAAAAACAACCTTCTTGCAAAGGCAATTAGTAGTTTTAAATTATGACAAAGGTAAATCATAGTAAGAAAAAAGTGCAGTTGGTGATATTGTTTTGAGATATAAGAACGAAGATATGATTGACTCAATACCTCAAAAATTTCGCCCAAAACTTCTTAATGAGCACGATAAACGCATGATTATGCGCAAAGTAAAAGAGAATCCAAAAAAAAGTGCAAAAATAATTTAAACTAACCTTGAGGAGTTTAATGGAAAAGTCGTCCACGTAGAAACTGTCCGAAGAGCTTTTCGAGAATGTGGATACAATGGACGAATAGCCAGGAAAAAGCCGTAAGAAAAAAAAACTTTTCAAAACTGCACCAAACTAAACTTTTGGACGGTGTCATTTTTTCGAACGAAACAAATTTAACATTTTTGGAAGTGATGGAGAAAACCAAATGAAGAATTAAAAATTCAAAATTTAAGGCCGACAGTGAAACATGGTGGCGGTTCTGTTATGGTTTAGGGTTGTATTTCTTCTTCTGGTGTTAGAAATTCGGTTTTTATAGAAGGAAATATGAACAAACACCTGTAGCTTAATATTTTAAGGGACAATTTAAAGCAAAGTGCTGAAAATCAGGTATTTTGAATAGTTTTCATTTTTATCAAGATAACGATCCAAAACATATTTCCTATCTTGTACGTGAATGGCTGCTTTATTATTGCCCAAAAGTTATAGATACGCCACCACAGTCCCCTGAATTAAATCCAATTGAAAATCTATGGAATGAACTGTACACGAGGATTAAACATAAAATTTCAAGTAAAACTGAATTGCAGAATATTTTAAAAGCCGATTGGAGCAAACTGGGAAGTGAATATATAAAAAAAGATTCTAAGATAAATGCAGAAACGTTTAAAATTGGTAAAAGATAGTAATGGTAATTCTACTAAATATTATTCTTATACAAATTGAATATTTTATGTAAATTAAAAAAATTGTCCGAATATTAAAGTGGTGTTTTCTTTATATATTTAAATATTCTCAGAATCGTAAGTTATAGAAACGCGAAACAATTTTTTAAACATTGATTTAAAAGTATATTTTTTATATTTTTGCGTGTGTCCGAATAATAAAATAGAAAATATATGAAAAATATATAAACTTTATCGAATATATTTGTTATTATATAAAATAGTGCTGTAATGTAAGAGTGTTACATTTTTATTTAGGTTTTTACTGCTCTCTGAATTTTGTTCAATCATATTTTTGTATTATTATTTTTAAAAGTTTTGACAACCAAAATATAACGCTATTGGGATTGCATTTGATATGACTGCTAGTTTATCGGTAATATAAAAAAAAACGGTATTATTTTCATTTTACCACCTAATAACCTTTTAAGTGTCTTTATAATTTGTTTGAATATACTTTATTTTAACGAATTAAAAATATAAAATTGGGATCGAATAAATGAATTATTCAATATAGCAATATTTTCCATGTACACAATTTGAAAGGATACAGGCTGATGCGTCCCGAACAATTATATCCGAACAATTCCTCTTTTCCAAATTCATCCCTGACACATTGCTACCGAGATCATTTAACACCTCAACCATTTCATTCCGGGCAAACATTTTGTAATGCATTTGTGGATATAATTATTTCCAATAATCACAAATGTCTTTTTGTTATTGTTGGAAATAGTTATATCCACCAAATTCTCTGGAGCGATGAATACTACCAACCTAAATAACCCGATTAAAAAATATTAAAAAATGTCAAAGTTATAACTGTTCTCGTAATACACAAATAATCTCGCCGTCGTAAAAAAACATCATTGAAAAAAAATTACAATGACAACTTAGGTTTTTAACCAAATATTAACTGTGACGGTTATTTTTTTTACAATTTTTCTTGGGTTACCACCGTTGAAAGTAATCCCCATTGGCTGAAATCAATTGTAACTGGTGACGAGATATGCTTCCAATACGACCCAGAAACAAAGCGACAAAGTGTCGAATGGTTATCAGAAGGCGAGGCCAGACCGAGAAAAGCGCGTCAGGAGAAGTCAAAAGTGAAAACAATACTAATTTTGTTCTACCATAGCAAGGGCATTGTCCACCAAGAATTCGTTCCACCTGGCCACGGTATATACCGTCTTTTATCTTGCTGTTCTGAATAGATAAAGCGATTCTGTCTTATCAACTTATCAACATAAGCCCTAAATCCACGCTGTGACGTCACTTGTAAGCAACAATAATTCTGCAATTTGTATTTTTATGCGTTGGTTTTGAATTTTGAATTCATTACATTAAAAAACTACGTCTTTCTATTTAATTATAAGTGCATATCTATTCAATAATGAACATCAGAAAACTTATAATATCTGAGATTTTGTTTTGTAAAAAGAGATCTATAATAAAGAATTTCAGTTTCTTAACAATGAAAAATGCTCAGCTACACTAATTAAAAATTGAATTCCAATCAATTATATTTGGTATGTTATGTGTATGCTAAAAAAGTATTTGGGTACCAAATAACGCTGATAAAAACCTTTGAATACCAAAATAAATAAATGGGTGCAAAAAAATTCATGACAACTTTTTGAAAGAAATGAACTCTTTGTAAAAGTTAATTATAGAATAAATCATTATTAAATTAATTTAATTTAATTTTAATTTAATTTTAAATACTCAAAATTTCGTTTAAATATTAATTATAATGTTTATATTTTGACCATCTAATATTAAAATGCACAATTGTATTTTAGGTTTTCACAGATATAATATAAATGCTTTCTATAAAGGTTATACAACTTGTATACTGCCACGATGTCGTTTTTTTGCCTCTTGGATGTCGAGGACGTGGATAATGGGGAGGACCTTTGTTTAATTTATATTTTTATAATGCACAGCACAATTAATAATACTTTACTTTATAAAATGAAACTAAACACAGCAAATCTATAAAATATTGAACCATATGAGTCCTATTACGCTATTGTTCGACCTGTTTATCCTGATCGGAAAATTGCCAAAAGTGCGAATTTCCACCGGTAGCGCGTAGCGGCGCCCGAAAAGGAGAGTATTAAAATATATTGACAATAATGTATTTACATATCTGTAATATAATATATGAAGACGTCAAGTATGGTTTCAAGTCATTCATATCGATTGATTGCATCGACATTATAAAATTGTGTTTGCCAGAATACCAATTTCTCAAAATCTTTTATATATCTCGGTTCTGTTATAAAATGCTTATCTCATAACATAACATAATAGTTCTGTGTATCCGCCAGGGGGCCTATCTTATAACACACATTTACTTCAAACGTAAGTTGTTATAAAAAATTGCAATCTTGTAATACACATTTTAAAACAAAGTAACCAAAGTTGTTCGTTTTGAACTCAACAATTTTCATGCGCAGGAGAATACATTGATAATTCCATGTTTAATAAGTAAGCAATTAAATATAGAAATAATCGAATGTCAAAAATATTTATCACCAACTACTCGATATATCCATATTTCCAAATTTTTTAAATGTGTGTTATAAGATGCAAATATTATGAACTTGTAACTTGTAAACTTAATGACTTATGATAGATACTCGCTTGAATCTAGTTCGTACTCTTCTCATTCCATTACTGACATATGGTAATGACGTAATGGGTGAACCAACAGTTGGACGTTCTCTTAATGCATGTAGTAGATTTGTTTTTCGTTTACGTAAGTTTGATCATCTCGGTGTACATAGAAATGTTATACTTGGCTATTCCCTAAAAAACTTCTTTAATTGTAGATGTTGCTTTTTTATTAGCAAACTTTTACATACTCAAAGTCCTGATTATCTTTAGGATATGCTTAATTTTGTGAGATCACCGCGGAATATAAATTTTTGCTTTCCTAGTCATAATAGCCAAAAGCTACACAATTCGTTTTTCATTAATTTCTTATATTTATTGTACATAGTTTTTATTAAATTACTTTTGTCGATTATGAATAACAATATTACTACATGTCTTTACATATTAATATGAAAATATAAATAAATATAAATAAATATAAGACTTTTGTAAAGAAATGATAAAGATGAATGAAATAGTCATTTAATCAAATCAAATTATCAAATTATTTTTTTTTCTAATTTGAATTCAAAGAAATTTTGTAATAAATTCGAAACTTGTGTTGCAAATTTGCATATCATATAATTGTATCTATTTACGTATTCAATCTATTAGATTCTAGAAAACTACAATAATCAATTGTCATTCAAAGCAGAGAGGGTTATTATTTAAAAAGGTTGTTACTAATTTTATGTAGACAACACACTAAAACTATTTGCAAATCCCAATTTATCCTGAATACTTGATCCAAATCACTTACAGCACTAAGACTCAAAATTCAAACTTCCGCAAACGTCACCATTTTTCATTTTTAACTTGCATTTACGTCAATCATGATGCTTCCCGTTAATCTATTTAACCCCATTTCTCCAAGGCATCTACAGATTTAACTCCCTCTGTGCATCTATTCATAATATACATACATAAATAGTGTCTGTCTATTAACATTTTATCCGGATAACATGTGTGCGATTACAACTAGAAGAACGTCGAGTTTGCTTCAGGCGACGTTTTTATGTTACCTCGCGTTGGTTTTTCTATGTCAATAGACGTGTATGTGTGTGCGTAAGTATATTTTTATTTTGTATGTATGTTCTGTTGTATAATACATATTGATACCGATGATCATTAATAATGTATAAATTGAGCGTACACGTGTCACATGTTTACGCAAACATTTAAATCTGTTCCAGCAATTCTAGCAGGGAGAGTGAAAAAATAATAAACTAACCCATACATTGACGCAATACTCTACTGGGCTCGTTCACAGATTGCACCCTGAATCATGACGCCCGACCAATTTTAAATGCACTGTGCGATAAGCAAATGGATTTTCATTGCGGGGGAAATGCTTGTGAAATTGAATTAACAACACCCCCTCATTACGAATGCATGCGAGCTAGGGTAAAGTACCTGGGTTTCAATGTTTTTTTATTTATATATATATATGTAAATAAATTAGCTGTGTACCATACATTTGTAGTGTGCACTCGTAATACATATCTACAAAACTATAGCAAAGTAGTACTTGCACAAGTGTGAGTAAAACGTAAATATTTTATGACAAACACAAATTTAGTGGAATACAAATAAAACAGTATACATATTTGATCAGCTACCAGGTATGGTAGATACACTTGCACACAGCATAAAAACGGGGGTTATTCTGAAATTGCGTTTTGTCGAAATGGTAAATTTCAAATATAACTCTGTGTGTGTGTGTGTGTGAGTGTGTGTGTCACAATATTTATGCCGCACTTATTCTGGCAAGTGCGCTTGGCACTCACACACCCACGCTCTACTGCAGCATAAGCTCGCGTATATCGTTTGCTGGTAGAGCATAAATAAACGGCAGCTATGAATACCAAACTGAATACGCAATTAGGCTATCTTTTAGCCGGCAATAATAAAGTAATTATGAGTTCGACAAAGAGAATTTTTGATTGCCTGCGTCGCGTATTTGAGTGGTTTGTACCATTTATTTATACAGTTATATATATATACATATATACATTATACATATAGATATATAAATAAATATGTTATTTAACGAATTTACATTGTGCATATAAAGCTAGCTCATTGATATCATTACTTTGATCCTATGGGGTCCTGAATAAATAAAATAATACGAAAAGTGTGTATGAGCGCACGCCAGTCGTTATGCTAGATGTAATTTAAATGTGTAATTACAACATGTACCAATATGTGGAACATGTAAGTTTATATACTATGTATACACAAAAAACTTATCGTTCGCTTTTAATTCTTTTTAGACGTATTAGTAATAAGAAGTATATAGAATCAATAACGGATTTTACTTTTTTCTTATTATCAGATTGTAGATCTGAAATGATAACACAGTGTGGTTGTGTAACCAAAATAGGTTCATTATAGTCAGGAAAGAGACTAGTTGCTATTCGTACTTGCTTAGCAATGGGGTGCTAATCTCCAGATATTTTGGAAATTGGTTATATCGTGCTTCTCAAAAATCATCAAATGATGTTTTGGAATCACCCATATTTTTAGTGCTGGCACAATTCGTCCCTCATAATTCGTCTCCGCACAAGTTGTCCCGAGCACACACGGTCAACAAAATCAAAATTATATTAATTGAAGAATAAACTTTCTTCAAAAAAAAAAAAATATTTATATTTATAATTTTTTTTTGAAGAAAGTTTATAAAATATAAATATATAATAATTCATTAAAATATATTTTTTTATATATAGAAATATATATGTTTCGTTAACTGCAAACATCAATTTGGAGCAAAATTTACTACGATTTCAGGAGCCTTAGTCAATTGGCAATTCTCTCACACAAGATTAAATGGCATGAACTTTTTTTTTGAATCCACAAACCGACGAAACATGGTCGCTACATAGTGCAACATTCGTTGAAAGAAGCATCCGAATGTAAACATGGGAATTCGAAGATGGCAGCATTAAAATCTATGCTGTAGTTGGAGCGAAAATTCAATCAGACCCCCGAATTACGCATGCAGTATACAGCGTTTATGGATGACTTTGCTTCGTTGTGGAACATAACTGCTGCCACACCTGATTGTTGTAATGAACGATTATTTTATTTGCCGCATCATCCGGTATTCAATTCTAATAAAAGGATATGAGTTGCTTTCGACGCAACCAGGAAGACATCAATAAAGTTGCACTAAACGATGTGAACAGGCAAATTCTGGTAACTGACTCATATACCGAATAGCAGAGGATTATTTAGCGAAGATCTCCATTAGATGAGATTAAATTATTCCGTTTAAAAAATGTAATTTCATTACAATTTGGTAATATTTAACTTAACTATTAGAAATTCAAATGACCAAATAGTTTATTTTAGCTAAAATGAATTCAATTATTCAAAGAAATTAATTAGTAATACTAATGACTATTTTGTAATAAATTCTCTAAATTAAAATAAAAATGGATGCGTTTGTTTTTTATTTCAAATCATGAAAAAAATAATAATACATTTTTAACTCTTATAAAAACAAAAGAAGTTTCTATTTTCATAATGTCAAAAACTGTATCATGAATTTTTCCTTGCATCTACTAATTGGTCTGAAAACCATCGAAAGTTTATTAAAAAAATATAACTCTCATCTAAAATATAAATAATATACTTAAACATTTTCGATTATGATTATGTAACTTTTTCTGCAAATTTATACAAATTTGAAACAATTTAATAAAAAATTCTAATTTGCAGATTGAAATGCTATATAGTAATGAAAATCACTAATTTGTAATATTTCGTACTAAACATCCAGGATTTCAAAATGGCACTGAAAAGTGCCAACAAGTCATAAATATCATTAAATCATATTTACAACTAATTAATAATTCTTGCCATATTGAAAAACAAAAGCAACCCTTGGGAATAACAAATAGATTGATAACCGATAGTGCCTTGAGACACACACACTTACTTATCTATAAACACATATAGCGTGTCTAGAAGACATACCCTCCCACATACAGATCAAAGCACATAGCGCACCTGAGGAGACACACACACAGCAATGTATTAATCGACGCATACTCCACACACATCGTTGTCCACCCGAATTCGCATCGATCATGTACTCCCATGCAACAGCATGTTCGCAAGCATACAGTGACGAAGTATCGTCAGTGTGCTAATATAGAAAAGGAAATACAAACATTGAAAAGCACACAAACAAAAGAACGAAGTTTTAAACAAAGAAAGCGAAGAAATGATTATTAGTTTAAAGTCATTATTTTCATACTGCCCTTGAGAGAAAGGGCTTTTACTTTCCGTAGAGTATTCTGTCTGCGTGGTATAAGAAATTTTAAATTCGCCATATTGATGTGTGTATCCAGTTTCCCGATCGGCACCTAAAATTTGAATAACACTGTTGGAGAATGATCGCCGTGGCCATCCCACACCAGAAATGGTTGAGCCAGTTACAGTTAAATGACACAAACATACATATAGTTGGTCTGAAAAGCTATTTTTCAAGCTTTACACAGCGGTTTTATGATATTTTGGTAAATTTGTGGGTTTTAATAATAATTTAACTTGATTCGAACTAACGTCCCAATAACCTGGAACACTGCTCACCCTCTACTAAATTCATAATATATCTTCAAAGGAAATCCAAAAGTGGAGAAAATATGATGTATATTTTTAATATTAATTGCTTTTTAGTACATACCTGAGCCCATAGAAATTGCTTCTAAAAGTAACCAATCGGAAAAGGATTTAAATGGATTAAATTATTTATGTAGGTTGGATTTTCGAAATTTTCGGTACCAAACTTATACTGTTAAATACTTCCAATTTCTATAATATATTTATTTAATCGTATTTTCCTGCTGAAAGGAGTATTAGTTATTTAGAAAATGTATGTAATTAATGTATATTATTTTTGTTAGGTTTCTTATAAGATTAATGGAGTATTTGTTATTGTATGCATATTTTTATAAATTTAATTATTTAATGTGCACTTATAAAATGAAGTAATTTAAATAAATTAAAAAAATGTATTTTCACCTGCATACTTAATTTATTTCATTATTTCATTATTAATAAATAATTATTTTTTAATAAAATATTTAAAAGTACTATATTTTATAAAAAAATATGAAAAATTTAATAATATTTTGTAATTAACTATTTAAAACTGAAATAATAATTTTCATTATTTTTTTATTAAAAATATTATAGACTAGAGAGGTCTATTCTTGGACTCTTGCTATTTTCTATGTTCATTAACTATTTGCCATCAAAACTAACTTTCTGTTGTACATATGACAAGCAAATATATTATTCCTTGTTGTTCTGTAAGCATTTCCTGCGTTAATTATGTTTTGTCAAATATTTCTAAATAGTCGATCCAAAATGGTATTAATTTAAATTCCAAAAAGACACTGGCAACTTTGATTATTTGAGATTTTATTTTTTTATTACTGATCCGCTTATTTTAAATAATACATTAAGCGAGGCTGTTTTAATCCTGGGTTTAAATATCCTTCACTTGGATTCATCACTGCAACAAAGTTGGGGCAAAGGTCTTGTGTCCACTACAATCTATTACTTCATTACAAACTAGAATGTCTTTAATTAAATCGCATTGTACGTTCAATCGTCTCTCTGTGCAAGCACACTGGAATTTGCATTAATTATTTGCATACTCTAAATCAGATAACGTGCTGGAAATTAAGGTTGGTTGATTGCATTTTTGGCATTTTCAATTTTGTGGAAACATTAAATACCTATATTAATATATTATGCCTGTGTCCCGTTCACCAACCCATGCTGTTTCACCTCGTCGCCTTCGATCTGAAGCTGCTCGAATTAGATCTGTCAACGACGAAAAGTCAATGAACGTCGATAATGCAGATCAAGCTTCAAAGCGTCGGCGCGGTGATAATAATGTGTTTACACTCAACAAAAATGGTATCGCTGAACAAATTACTTTGATGAATTTGATTCCAATAATTTAATGCTGTTTTCACAATTAAAAATGTTATTGGAAGACAACGAAAACTTGAAAAATGAAATGATGATATTAAAAGAGACGAATACTGAAATATTGAAGGAGTTTCGTAAAATGAAGAGCGTTTGTAAATGTACTGAAAACTTCGAATTATTAAAAACTGACCACATTAC
>JANSTU010047399.1:0-10358 GCA_027564075.1 Bolitophila hybrida | reverse complement strand
TATATATAAAGCCTGGATTGTTGTATTAGTTTGTCTGGTACGCATGCAATTAATTTGAATCTTACTCACGGTATCTCTGTTGGAAGCGTTTCTGGAGTCTTTTACGGTTTAAGAGTCGTCGCGGTGGATGGAAGGAGCTCTGGAGCGATAACAGAACCACATTTGTGGGAGCAAACAAAGAATTGGTTCGTGTTCTCACCGATGAGAATAACAAGTTTCCGCATTCAGAACTACCAAATTATGCGACTACCTGGCATTTCATTGCCCCTGCTGCTTTTCACCAATGTGGGATGTGGGCCAAATCAAATGTTCACTATCTTGACACAGATCGAAATCGAGAAATCACGGCCAAGTAGACCGATCACAAAGCACTTGCTCCTGGTCACTTTTTCATTGGAAGGCCTATTTTGCCACCTTCGTCGTAGTCAGAAATGTTGTAGTATAAACCTAGAAGTCAATCTACACATGACCTCTTCAGAAAATAGCACCTCTTCACCGTCCGGTAGAGACTGATCAAGGTTAAAAACTGAACCTGCAGAGCCCGGAATAAGTTTTTCTAGTTTTACATCGTAAGCTTAGTTTTTTTATTCGCTAATAAGGCCTGTTTCTCTTGGAACCTTCAGTCAGCTTGTTTGACCTTTTGGCCCTTGTGGGGCATAAGGCCAGTGTGCGATGAATGTAACATGTTAGAAGATAACATACATTTAAATACAATTACACTTTTCCGCTAAAGTATAGCATGAATTGACGCTGAAAAAGTTATAACTGTGACTTTTTTTTAAATTACTTATCTCCTACGAAGTGGACCCACTTATTTGAAACTCAAATTTATAAATAAAATGTATTTTTCCTTTGATTCCCAAATCGTTTACGTTCTGTCAAATTCATTTAATAGATAGATTTTGACTATAAAAATAAGTCAGAATGTGTGCATGAACTCTATTTATTTGGAAACCCCTGTAACTTACTACTTAATTAGCAAATATTATGAATCAACAAATCAATCAAATTTGTAATAAATGCTCACTTGGCGGCACATGAACAATCAAATTACTGGTAGAGGATATTACAGAATATTTGAAAACGTCGCCAGCATGGTGTTTAACATTATAAAATATTTTTCGAAGAAGCAAATTAATAAATAGTGAATAATTTACATTGAAAAGAATGAATATGCATAATTTCGAAAAAGTACTGGCAAATCTGTAATAACATAATAAAATATATCCGTTGCAATTCCATTGCATAATGTTTTTTTATATCCACATCCACAATAATTTTAAAATCCACTAAAACCTATTGTATATATTTCCTCTTCTGTTCTTTATTAATTAATAATGTTGTTTAAAATTAATTGTTAATCTGACATGTCTCGAAGTCCATATCAGATGTATTGATTACTGGTGTTTTTTTAGGATTTGTAAATTGTAAATGTAGTAAGATTTGTGTATGTTTTATTGAATACATGTATTTGCGGTATGTGCGTTGGTTGTAACATAAGTGTATATGTGTCTGTGTTATTATCGTAGGCTTTTTGTGTATTTGTTTTATTAGTTAAATTAGTGTTGGAAGATTATTTGTTGGTGAAGCTGGGAAGTATTATTGTGGGTGTTTGTATCATATTGAAAGGTTTTTGAATATATATATTGGAATACAAAGCCTCAAAAATTGCAACATACTTGTTGTCGTGATTTTTTGTAATTAATATTCACGCTGAAATTTTCCGCAATCTTAATTCCGATTTTAATGTGGTCATGTATATTTGGTACAGCGGATTATACATTTGCATGGTTCATCGTCGTGGAAAATTTTTGAGCATTGCGTACATTTTCGGTTCGTTTTAAAGTAATTTGTAATCTGTCCATGGAAGCAATTACCGCATCGCAGTCGGTTGGTTAGTTTCAAATTTATTGTATGTATTGTATTAGTATAGCCAACACCTTTTGAATCACGCTTAGGGAAAAAATCCCTTGTGAATGGCGGATAGTGGGTCGTGGAAAAGATGCCATAACTTCTAAACTAAGGCGAATATAGTTTTTTTTATTTATAATTTTATCTTATTTTTTGAAGTAAAAATTATAAAAAAAAAACAAAAATAAAAAATATGCAGTTATTTTTTATTTAAAATCATTCATTTTCCGGCCTATTAGTCATATCAATATATAATTTCCTGTCATGTGTTTAATGTTGAATGTTATTTTAGCGTTATGTTGTACTGGCAACCGAGCGATTCATTTTACTTTTTTGCATTGTGAAGTAGTGTTCCGTCGCGTAGTATGTTTATATGTTCAATCAATTCGTTCATTTGGTCTTTGTTTCGTTTACTTTGTTGGTATAGGTAGAAATCGTTAACATTTCTAGTCCTCCCTAATCTAGATCCATAATCCGAAGTATCATAATCCATTCCGCCAGAGGCCGTTACCATTTTAATAGCACTTTATTGTACCAAATATTTATTATCTTCTAGTAATCTAGTAATTTTAACGGTATTTAGTTTAGTTTGATAATATGAACTATCAAGATTTTGTGATTGCTTTTTTGATGCACCTTCTATTTACACTTTCAACATATAATAAGTAAAAAAAAAACATTTTATTCCGATTATTTCTTTTATTTTGACCAAAATAATATAATAATTTTGTTTTAATTAAAATATAGAGACAATTGTAAATTATTACTGTTTATTTTATTCTTTTATGAAATGTAGAAAATAATATTTAAAATAAAACAAAATTATATTTTATAATATAAATAGCAATATTAACCACTCTTGATATTGGAATTTAAATGGGATTACTTACAAATGATACAAAAATATTGTGTGTTACATAATATTATGATATTCTAGAATTCTTTTGTTTTTGCGCTTGTCCTTTTTATTTAAAATGTCAATTTTATTCTTTTATATAATAGTGCTTAGATAAGTACACTGAAACCAATTTTGATATTTCTGCAAAAAAAAACTTTTGACTTAATTAAATATATAAACTATTTTTTTTAAGAATTTACAGTCGGTCTTTAAATCATATATACGATAGAGTTATATATGCGTTTATAAACCAAAAAGACGATTACAGTGTGGACGGTCTTTACAAAAATATTCCAACAATTAGCAGTTATATGTTGCTATCAGTGTATTAAATTAAACTGCCAATAGGCCATGAGTGATCCTATGTCTGAATAGTATATCTTTTAACACCGAACTCTCTGAGAAAGCAGAATTTAGAAGTGAGGAAATCAAACGGAAAGTTTTGTTCCGATTATAAATTTATAAAGTAAAAACTATCAATGCTATCTCAATCAGAGAATTGATATTTTATTCAGTTTAAAACAAACACATATACAAAAAATAAGTTTTTTAATTCACCCCATGCCGTTTTTTTAGGATTTTTTTGACGAAATTATAGAATTTAAAACTTTATTTACATTTCAACAGGAAGCCAGATTTTTTGAGACCAAAATCTTTATAACAATTTATTCACTTTCCGGCCGATGGGCTTATCAGAAATCAAAAATTAATTAATTGTGAAGGTGAGGCTATTGAATGAACTAGAATCATTTGAATATATTGAAAATTGAACAATTGACAATTGATGGCTATATATGTGCCGAGTATCGGTTATTAACCAGTTAGAAAAAATCAGTTTTAAGAAATCAATATTTCGAAATATCACATGGGAAGTCTGAATTATTATTACTTTTCTCTTAGGCCGAAGCTAAAATAAAACATATTACAGGAAAGCTAGAGGAAATATTAGACTTGGACTGAAGAAGAATTACTGCTTTATTTAGATTTTTAAAGATATATAAATATATATACAATTATTTAAATTAATAATGAATTTGTAATTTTTGTTGTAAGTACGCGGTATAATAGTACCAAGTAGCATGATGTTCACAAACCCAATAAATAAATTAAAAAATAATTATAACCCGTATTTTTGGCAAATATAATAAAGACAGACTGTAAGATAAGTTAATAAATGTACCTGAAGTCAAAAAGCAACATTATTTGATAGCATCACTATTTGTGGTCATGATATTATTTCAATTCTAGTGCCAGTATTTTCATTAGAAACTGAAGGCAATGTAGATATTTCCTTATCGCCTATATTCACAGCTGTTATCGATGTATCTGGGGTGGATGGGCTATCATCAAACTGTAAATATATTTTTTTCATTTATAAGATTATTTAAAGTATATATTTAATATTTAAATAAAAAAGAAAATGTATTATAATTAATAATAATAATTTTATATTAAAATGTTAAATAACATTTTTCTACTAAATACCATAAATAAAAAAAAACTAATAAAAATATTTCAATTTAAATAGCTATTTTTTACAACAATCATATTCAGTCAAAATTTTGTAAGACTTTTTAAAAGTTTTAGCTACACGGCAATCGGATATGAAAAGCATGTTCTAAAATTCTAAATGTCTAAAATGCCTAAAAATATAAATTTTAAGAAATTTTAAGATTTTATTTTGAGTGTGAATACAGCAGAATGTTATTTTTATTTTGAATTTTGTGTGCATTTTCTCAACGACAGCTACGTTTTAAATCTTAGCAGTATTTTCATTGCAATTAAAAAAATAAGAATATGCAAAGTGTTTGATTCCGAATGGGCTAAGGCATACCATTTTTATTTTTTTCTCAGCTATATTTAAAGTTTAAAGTCTCTAGCTTATTGGATTTTATTTTAAAACCGATTGCAAAATGTTTGACAAACATAAGAAAGCGTGTAAAACTATATTTAAAAAAATAATTAAATAATATAAAATATAATCAAAAATCAAAAAATTTGAATTTGGTTTGAATTTTCTAAATAGGTTCAGTGTAATCAGAAATTAATTAGATTTGACTGGTTAGTTTACTATATTAAGCATAATTTAAGTTCAATTTTTAAAGTTATCTAATAATTTAGTTAGAATATATTTAAATAACGGTAAAATATAATAAGTGTTATATTATACATTATCATATATGACAGTGGTTGTAGCTGTAAAAATGTATAGATATGGAATGAATTCTTCGTAAGTGCATGCTTTTCACAGATTTGATAACAAGAATACACATATTCTTCTCTCCAAATAACTTTATTTGTTTAGGTACGATAAAATTTATGAATAATTCAATTTAAGTAACATTCTTAATAATTCATGAGCTTTTTTTAAAAATATACAATTTTAATTTTTTTCAAAAAGAGTTGTTATATAAGTTTTTTACAGAACGTTACTCTAAGGTTACATAAAACAATAAAAACTAATTTTGCGCTCTAATCTATCAGCATATATATAATGTATGTTTTCCTTATTTATACAATAATTATACCTTTTTTAAAACGGGATATACAAATATTTAAAAAAAAATCCTAAAAAGTATATGTTTTTTTATAATATTAATATTTAATGATATACAGATCATTCAAATTTGATTGCCATTTAAAATACGAGCAGATTTATATAAACAAAAGTGGTACCAAACTAAGTAGTACTAACTATGGGCCTAATAAAACAACATATTTTATACCAAAGCACTTAAGAACTGAATGCTCCTCTGTCTCTTCCAAAAAAAATGTATTGTTCGTAAGACTTCAATTGTCGCAAAACTACAATTTTGATCGAATCCAAACTAAAATTAATCACTTCCCGCTATCATTCTTAATGGATACAACATAAAACTTACTGATATTAAAGTTGTCACTTAAAAACAATAAAGATGGGCAAATGAGTCATTTATATGTCATCGATTCCAAAAGTTGTGTACGAACACAAGCACATACCTAACATCCAAACCCAAACTAGAAACTGATATCCTAAATATAATGATATAATATAATCAATGAGAGAAGTAATAAAGGTGCCCTCACACGAGTATATTTTTCTATAATCTATATATATATCCACCGGCTACAGACCATTAAATCGGCCAAGTACATTAGTAAACTATTTAAAGTTGTCAACACCACTCAAAAACTTACAACACGACCAAAATAATGGACAAGTAACAAGAATGTCTAATATTGTAAAACACCAAAACCAACTTTTTAAACTAATATGGTTCCCATTTTAGAATACATACATATACATAATACAACGAATAAATTACACTAGATTTCAAGGACGAAATGCAAACTAAAACTATTCTATGATCTAAATTAGATGTAAATTTGGTTACTCAGATTTTTTGTATATTGAGTTATTTCTAAATTAGATTTATTTAAAAAAACAGCAAACTCCTCAACGCCTGCTGCAAATCCTAGCAAAACTTAGGAAAGTAAGAAATTCTAAATTAGATTTAATTAAAAAACAGCGCTTGCACATGCGATTTTTCTATTTTGGAAAACATAAAATTTAATATTTTTTAATGAAAAATATAGATTTTATAACTTACCGACTCGCTGATTTTGGATTTTTTTTGATTAGTTGTGTTTAATTCTCCCGATAATCTTTTTTTAGCAGCCATTAAACTGGCTAAACTTGGTTCTGTGTTTTTGCGTTCCTTGTTAAGTAGCTCTTTATCCAAGTATTGGCTTAGTTGTTTTCTTCTAACATGTCTTGCTTCTATTTCCATGCCTTCTTTCAGCAGCTTTATTAAAACCTGCAAAATGATAAATTAAACCATACTATTTATATTTATTTTATAAATATTATAATAAACTTACCGCATGTTTATGAACTGAGTTTGTAAAGCTCTGAATACTCTCAGTAAGATCTACATTTAAATTTTCGGATTTCTTAAATTCTAAACCAATAAACCACATTGAACAAAATGGGGACTTTACTGGTTTAGTATTGTCACCAATATCAATAGGTTCTTCGTCTACATTGTACGATTGATGAATTTGCTCAAAACATTTTGGATTTACATGAGCTAAATTAATATGCAGATTTCTCTCCAGATTATTTATTAAATATCTAATTTTTGATTCGACTAATCCACACCACTCCAAATGGTCTTCAGCCGTCTGCGAGCTCACTAACAACACAATGAAATGTCTATACCTGAAATAACCAAATAAGAATTATTATAAATATTTCATAATTATATTTGGCATACATAAAGAAAAAGCTTGGCGCTTGAAATAAACGGTCCCAAGAAGCCTTTCCAAACATTATTTCATCTGTGATTGCCATTCCACGTTCAAATTCATCTGACATAACTTTTTTATTTGAAATTGAGACGTTAAATGTGGAATTTTGTTGCGGATATGCTGGTGTTATGATTGGCATTAGATGGTATCTGTCAGACGTGTTTATACGTGGATCCCACACCGTAAACCCAAGATTAACATTGTCCGGTTGTTTTAGAAGAACTGGATGAGGCCATTTCCAACGCGAAAAAACCAGAAAAAACTTATGAACTAATGTGGCAGCAACTGCATTAGGATAGAGTTGGCATGTTCTTGCCACAAGCATAGCCCAGGAGACTCCACCAAAGTAACCTAGCGAATTTGAGTAGATTCCGTGTTCTGGAAATAATAAATAAATGAAACATAGGATACACACATATAAGCGATAATACTTTTTGCCCAAAGTTTAATAGTTCGAAGAGCAAGACGAAAATTTTCTATATTTGGAACAAGTCTCAAAATTTCATCTGTTACACGACATCCATTTAAACTGCGAACACATTTGGGATCCAAATTCTTTAGTAAAATATCATCTCGCAAATCAAAACTATCTGGTATTTCTTTGAGATTTAATCTAGCAAATAGTAAATCTATTTCAATTCCGTCAAAGTTCATTTTTATAACTGGTACGTAAGCTTCTTCTACTGCCTGCAATTATATGCTATATTATATCTATTAGTTTCAAAGCTTCAAATCTAAAAAAATACCCGACATTCAGTTACTTCCGGTTGTTTTTTCAAGAGTTCCATAAAAGATGAAAAGTAATCAGTGCGATCAATATTACTTGGAGCTACACAAAGTGCGTCAATATCGGCACCTTTGTGATGCACACCCAATCTGTATGAACCGAAAGTGTAAATCTTTCCACCCACCTTTTCGGCAACTGCTGCCGGAACATTCATTGAAGTCATCGTCACATCCTTTATCCACTGCTTAACCAAAGTGTTTAATTTTGATAGAATTTCCATTCTATGAGTTAATTCTGACTGTGTTTCAAATACATTAAATGGCTCAAGAGATTTTTCAAGTTCAATGGTTGCTAAAAAATCTTCCGGCTTTGGTTCTGCAATGCTTATTGCCGATGTCATGCCTAATGTTTTGTTACAGATTGCTGTACCATTAATCTGTCCAACAGGCTGAGCCTTAGCCTCTTGGTTCCACATGATATTAAACAAATGTACCCAAGTCCAGTTTAAAAAAATAATGTAAATATATGTCCAGAATCTAGAATTTAATAAAGAAATCTGTATAAATAAGCAATATTTTGTTTTTGTTTAACTACTATTAAAGGTCTCGACAAATACTATACAAATAAAAAACAATTATTTGCATCTTACAATTTATCTCAATAATAATAAAAACACAAATAATAACTAGACCTAATATATATAATAACTAATACCTTTGTCGGGAATTCAAATAGCGGTCCGTGGCTAATACATTGCCTTTAAAGTTGCATCTAACGGTACACGAATTAAATAAATAACACAAAATACAATTAAAATGTATCGCATTTACATTAAGCGTTTAGATTGCCTTATTGTTTTTATTAAATTATTTACTATAACGATACTCCTTCGCCGTCAGCGGTGTACGCGATACGTTCAGTTAATGAGTGATACTGTGAGACTGAGAGTTCTGACTTCTGAGAAGGATCGTCAGATGTGCGACGTATCTTGAATCTAGCGTTCGACGTTCCTATTTTCTAACATAAATCTACTACTACTGTCCACTACGTGCAACGCACAAACGCACAGCCAGTCATCTAAGCACAACGTACAGGTAAAACGCACAGTCTCACAAGTCACAAACACGGCGAAAGGCGTCACAAAAAAGTGGGCAATAAATTATCAAAATTCGCAAAACGACAAGAAAAACGCCGCTCTTCGTTTCTTTGCGTTTCCGTGCGATCATTTAAAATAGCAAATGGCAACTTGTGATTTGTAAATTTGTGATATTTAGAAATGTCATACAAATCTTTTTAAATTAGGTGAGTATATCCAGTTGTCAAATAAAATTGATGTTCTGTCATTGTCAAGATTGGCTGCGTCTACACATGTACCTAAGTAAGTATTGTACATTTTCTTGTATGTGTTGAGTTTTGGTCGTTGTGTAGTTCTGTAGTTCATCATGTTAAACTGTACGCCTGTAAAAGTGACAAGACGTTCGACGACACCGTATATGTGTAGACTCAGCTTATGCTTTTTTCACAGAATTCCGAAATGAAATCGTATGATTCGTTTAAATGTCACTTCTTGGTATATAAGCGGAATGTTTAAACATTCCGAAAAGCTTTGCTCTTGAAAATAGTTAAATAAATCAAACTTTATGGAATTTTATATTTTATGGTAAAATCCTTCAAACTTCTGAGCTTTTTTATTTATGTGTTTGATATTAAATAAAAAAAAATTGGTGATACTGATATGCAACAATCACAGATATAACGTGGAGTTTGGTTATGTTTCTGTAGTCAGTCTCGGACAAGTTTTGTTATGTATTTTTTGTTGCCATGTACATCTGCCATATTCTGAGTCAGTCACTAGTGGTCCGTAGCTCACTAAAAACTTCGAAAATCAACAGTCAGCAACCACGGGACACTTTTTTAAATGAGCTATTCGAAGCAAAAAAGTGAGCCACTTTTACCTAGTACGCTACTCAGTCACTATATATGTATATTCTTGTTTTTAATAATTTTTAGGTGTCGTATTGAACTTGTGTGCAACCTAAATTGACGGAATCTATTGTATGTAAATCATTGTGTGTCCCTTTTTATTCACAGAAACAGCCCCTAATGTTGCATTTCAAACACACCTAAATGTATTATTATACGTATTATAAATTATATATCTGCCAAATCTATTGTGGTAATTATCGTGTGCCTTATTTCTTATTTATTGCACCACTCAATTTAAATTTCATAACTTATGCTTCCTTCAAGCTGCACAGCGAGGATTTTGAAGAAATCGATTTTTTAAATATAGATATATTATATTATTATTATATATTATATTATATTATAATAAAATTTCAAGTATATAAAAAAATAGTATAAACAATTATTTGAAAGATTTAAATAAAATAAAAAATAAATAGAATAAATAATTTATATTTTTGAATAAAATAAGGAAAGCATTTTTAAAAATGTGAGTTTATTTTACTCTTTGCCAAAAAGTAATCCTCCTTAATTTAATTTCTTCCTCGGTTGGCAAGGGTATATATA
>JANSTU010047388.1:0-10358 GCA_027564075.1 Bolitophila hybrida | reverse complement strand
ATATAATATGTTTTTCGAACGTTAAAACAAAAATATAATCAATCAAAGCTTCTTTCATATGCATCGACAGACCGTTAGGAGCCAAAACTAACATTTAACATTTGTAACAAAAAAAATGCATTTTTTGGGCCGCAGAACACTAACCCCCCCTTAACTAAAACATAACTTAACCTATAACTTAATAAAACCTGCAACTTTATAACAACATCTTAAACACTTCAACGTAATTACATATTAAAACCTTGAACTTCAAAAAACGCATTTAAAACTCATTTAAAACTTCTCCAAAATCCATTACTAAACTGAATAAATGTGAAAATAATATTAGAAATAAAGGCGATACATTAGTATAGCAGAAATTTGACTTTTTTGAACATATCTTTGGGAAGACAACCCTTTGGAATGGCGCATAGAGGGCTATGGTATAGGACCTTATGAAAAACAGATGTGTATACATTTTAAATAAGCGAATATTCTTTTTTTTCTTAATAATTTTGTTTTTTTTTATCTTACATATAAAAATTATTTTTTTTAAATCATTCCATCGAATTCTGTTTTTTTTTCATAAAAAAAAAGTTTCATACACACTTTAAACTCTCCCTCATAAGGAAGGGGGGTGGTTCGACACGATCTGAAACCTGATTCGTACTTCGTAGATTCGACAATTCAATTTTGGGTACTAAAGTACATTTAAGGGGAATTTTATTTGATGGCATCAATGTTCCGTTATTTAAAATCAATATATTTTTTTAGAAATAGGCTATTAATACGATGAGTAGTGATATAAAATGCTATGCTATATCAAATTGAATGCTTATAAATATACATGTTTTTATAAAAACATAAGTTGGTCATTCTTATTTTATTGATCTTTTTATAACACAATAAGTAAACTTACCATGCAGTCCGTGAATAAAGATAACATCCGCCCGAATTGGAACGCCTGGTGGAGGTTCAGCAAGTACATTCAAAGTAACACACTTCTCTGGTGGTTCTTCGATGCTAAGGAATGGCGTACCAGACGAAAAACTACTTCTCGGTGTTTCAACTGTATTAAACTCAATCGGTTTCTTTCGAAATTTTATCATTTTCAGCAACGGATCAAGTTTGTGTACAACTAAAGAATAAAATGTTCATTTAATCTCTATTTACACTCTATACACTAAATAGAACCTACCTTGAACCGTAGACAGACTCATGGACATAGAATTTGCGACGAAGGCCAGCAGATTGGTCAGCATACGACGACTATCCCGAACGTTTTGCAGCACCTGAATGACGTCAATCTCACGGATGCCTTTCCAACCGCGTGCCACACCGTTGAACAGAGGCAACACAAGCCTGGCCACAACATCTACGGCCACCTTCATTCGGTTCGATTGTGAGCTTTAATTAAAGTCAATTCAATTTAGTTTATGCATGGAAATATATGCACGCTCAACGTGTATTATGATAATTTATTATGTGTGTTGTAGCACATGGGTGTATAAATATAGACATTCTAACCAACACCGGGTTCCTAACCTTTGGTTAAATGAAATAACTTTATAATATTTACATCGTTGCGTATTCAATTGAAAGCGATGAACTTTTATATGTCCAGTAAATCAACGACTTGAATTATTAAAGATTATATAACAATTTTAAAATATGCGACTATGCTATATAGCAACAAAATAACATCATTTGATCTTTTCATGTTACTCTATAATTCAAACTAAATGGGTATTATTCTGCCCGACCTTTTTTATTTAGTTTTAGTGTACATTTAAAACGCACAGTTTATATATTATATTTTATATTTAAGTTAATATAAATATATGCTAAAAATATGTTTGTAAGTTAAAAACATATATATAAAAGTGCAAAATATCGTCCAGAATAAAACCAATCATATATTTATTACAAAAATCCATTTTATTCAAATCACAAACATTTATTTCTGGCGACTTCAGGCAGAGTAATTCAAATGCACTTGAACACCTGTATGTTTTCCTACCTATAAGTAGATATAATTATATGTGTATATTACAAAGCAACGTGCAGATACTGCAGAATAAAAACACTTGCAAAAGCCTCGGAAAGGTCACTAGCTTTATTTATTGTAAACGGTCTAATGTACACATTAAAACGTGCTAGCGGCGATAAACAAAGACCATTTAACACACTGTACACAGAGTACATAGCCTTGATTAGAGAAATTTAATATACACAGTAGTTAATATATACATATGCATATTAATATTCTGTTTATTGAATATCAGTTTACCCACATACATATATATAATAGTATACAAAGATAAGACATATTTATAATATATTTACCTGGTGACCAACATCCTCTGTGAGTTTCTGCTAGAATCGTTCACCAGGGCACCATCGAACTCAATTATTCCTAAACGGTTTTCCGTCTCACAGTCCATATTATATTTATATAATTTTATAATATTATGTGAATGCACTCGCGTAAAGAATCTATATAGCAATTGTGTATTATATACGATTATATGCTCGCTCACATGCGTCCGTTATCAGGTTATCACAAACTGGGTCGATGACGTTGACGCGACAACACACAGTGGAACAATATGTGTTTGTGTATACAGACAATAGTTCTAATCGATGCGGATTTGTTACGAAGGCACAGCTGTTTTTAAGAATTTTCATAGTTCAGCCAGCAGACTTCGTATGGCGCATATGTTTAAGTTTCTGCAAAAGGATAAATACAAATTTATGTGATTAGATTAGATAAATATATAAAAAATGTTAACAAATAAGAGCCGGTGTCTAGATTCATTTATACGGAGAGGCAGACAGTTAGGAGCCAAAATCACATTTCTTGAAATTAATGTTAATACTTTTTTGTATTTTAAAGGTAAATAGCTAGTTTTAGATTAAGATATGGAAACTGTTGACGTTCTAGGAATCTGCAATTGAATTTATTTATACAAACGTATTCCGTTAGTTTGTGGTAAACCGTGAGTCGAGAGTGCGTACTATACTAAAGAACGTAACAGTTTTTGTTAACATTCGATAATTATTCGGTACTCCAAGATAAGATATCAAGACCGACTCCACCAATTATCTGGAGATCGCTTGTCGTTTCTGTGGCAAAATCAAAAGACATGCCTATAACACCTGTGCCAAGAAGGTGTGATTTGGCCAATAGACAAATATCATGCAATCCAAACTCATCGGAGTCTTTGCCGTGTCGGAATGAATATATAAAAAAAAATGTATTGGACGAGACAACAAGTACCAACGGTATTATATAAGGAGGGTAATGTTTAAGTGTGCATTTTGGAAATAATAATTTGTCTCTATATATTAAATAATATTAATATAATAATAATATAATATTATTATAAGTGCATTATTGTTAACCCATTGTTAATTTAAAAGTTCTTTCTTTGTCATACATATTTATCGAGTATTTATTTATTTTCTTTGTACGTGTAAAGTTGCAAACAAAAATACTCCACCCTCCGAATAACAACAAAAGAATGTATAAGCTTGGTACGGCTGGTCCCAACAGCCATAACAGAAGAGATATACAATAAAGTCGCGCCGGATAGACGGATGAGTACATCTGGCGTATTTCTGTATAATCTTATGCGTGAGAAAATACATTTTAGCGATCACGCAACACATTTTTGAGTGCGAGCAATGTAATTTTGGAGCGTGTTTGTGTCCGCAGCAGTTGAGATACTCGAACAAATGAACGTTCGAGCATCAAACATTTTTTGACGAATTTGGTGTAAAAAAAATCAATTTGATTTTATTTTTTTAGATATAATGTATTACGCTATTTTGTGATATTCGCGCAACCAAACGTTCAAGCATCTGATTCGGACCCTTTGTGTCCTTGCGTGTGAAGCGAACAGTTGCACAGAAGCTGGATGAAACTGAACAACGATTGTCAAAAACAACGCAATTTACGGTAAAAAAAAAAATATGTAAAAAAAAATCAAAACAAGACTCAAACTTATGTACACTAGAAATAATCGTTAAAAAAATTCGTCGAATATAATTAAAACGAAATCACCACCTATGAGATGATTATTGTTTACACAAAAATCGAAATTTAAAAAAATTATCGTCATTTCCTGAAAAAAACAAAACTAAACTCTTAAACTTAAACTATTTTAGGACACTGACAACCATAAACTCTTAAACTTATTTTACTATTTAGGGACACTGATTTTTTTTTACATAAAAATCGAAATTTAAAAAAAAATATCGTCATTTATTGAAGAAAAAAACACTTCATTCACGAAGTCCTAGCCCTACACAGTAGACTGGGTCGATTTTTAAAATTTGGAATTTTCACGGGTAGGGCCTAAAAGTTGCAAAATCAAAATCAAAAAATCGATATTTTTGGGTTTCTTGATTTCATATGATAACTCTGGTCATCTCGCTCACCGCAAAATTAATTTTTGACAGCGATCCATATTTGCCAACGGTAAACGAGTTCGATTTGCAATTTGTGTTAAGTAACCCCGATGTATCATCACAAGAATTTGGAAAATCAAATGAAACCCTTTTTTATAGTAATTTTCAAACATGAAAACTTCTGACCTAAATGGAATTGAACGATTTGGTGAGAGATCTTTAACTAACTAAAAAGATTGCAATTACTTGCATCCCAGTAATGTCTGATGAGGAGTAATGGCCTCACGAAATCAGTCGATTGTTCGGGGTAGGCCCGTATAACCGAGTACAGTCTCGGGATGGATGGATGCCCCAGTGAGCAACAGCACTGTTGTTTCGCTCTCTACCCCATCACGGGTGCTGAAACGCGGTGGCTGTGGGCGGGGAAAATCCTTGCGAAAACGAAGGAACGATGAACATTCTCCAATGACTTTTCGCACCAAAACTCTCAATCTGGGAATCCAGAATTGTTGACGTATTACAGTCATTGTTCATTGTTAATTGCACACCACCATGACGGGTAATATGGACATGAATGTTAGGTACGTGCTATCAATAATGCCAATCTTGAAACAGTATCGGTATCACTACTGGATGGTTTACAGTCTCATCCAGGTTTCAATTATGTAGTCTACCTCTAACTCAAATGATCTGATCATTATCGATTAATGGACATATCTGCGTTAAAGATGAATTCGATAGTAGCGGTAAAAATGACAAAATAACTTATGATTCTGATTGTTCAACTGAAAATTCATCAGAAGAAATCGTAATAATTTGCAGGAACAGGCTATGCTTCATTCTTTGCGGACCAGACCACCAAATGTCAGCTAATTTTTAACTACAGGCACTTGATTTTACTGGTCAAAAATAGTAAACTTTATTATTGGAACACGATTTGCGACAAATTGTTTAAGCAATCGTGCATCCTTTCGGAGCCAGTGAAGTACTATCATTGAATTGGTCCAGGAATATCTAGAAGCCTGCACACCCGTTTCGCGAACTGCCACAGCTCGACATTTACTGGATTCCTGACACACAGACCAATTGGTTTTAATTTTTTTTATTAAGGAGAGTACCGAATGAAATTGTTCATCCAAAAGTTCGTAATAAAATATCAATTAAATGTTTTTATAAACATAAAAATATTTTTTATTGTCTATAAATTTAATAAGGAAGCAAATTTTTTTTTTTAATTTAATGAACGCATTTTTGCTTTAATGTTGGCCATAATATTCTGCACAGTCTGTTCTGTTACTTTGTCACTGGCTCTGTTCCTTTTTTTCTTAAAATCTTCCTTGCTATTCTTTTTTTTTACCAATGGCCAATATCATGCAATTGGACGAAGTTCAGGAGTGTTAAGGGACATTGGCGTATTTTTGTACAAAGTCCACATTGTTGTTCTGCAGGAATTCCGTTGTGTCTTTTGCGTAGTGAGAAATAGCTAAGTCTGGCCAAAAGAACCATTATTTGATGCAATAAATGGCAAAAGTCGTTTCTACAAGCATTCTTTAATATACATTTCTTTGTTCACTGTGCCTTTTGTGATAAATGTCTTACTGCGTTGACCACACTGACAAATTGCTTGCCAAACCAAATATTTTTCGCCAAATTTGTCAACCCTAATATGAGTCTCAGCTTCAGGAAGGATTTCGAATCGAAACTTTACGTAAAATTGTGGCCCAGCTAAAGTGGCAAAATCGGTTTTTACGTAAGTTTCATCGTCCAAAACAAGACACGCTTTTTTTACATAAAATTTTGTACAGCTCTTTTGCCATTTTCGGTTTCTTAAATGTTTTCATGTTATTTTTCAACACGATTCACCATTGTTGCACTGGTTTGACATATTTTTTGCCTCATCTGGTACATAGATTTCCCTCTTCTTTATCATTTTCTAAATATTTGCGCACAATTTCTTGACGCTTTGCTATTTATCAATTAATTACAATACACCAGGGTAGCGATTTATGCAAATTATCTCAACATCAAACTAATGATATTGTGTTCTATCTTAGCGTTTTAATGCGTTATCATATGTTATCATGCGTCAAACGCTATGCGTAATAAACTTATCGACAGACATGTTGCAATAATTTTACATTTTTAACGCAATCATAAGTAATGTAACACATGGCTATTTGTTAAAATGCTGCTTAAATCGCTACCCAGGAATGGCTTTGGTTAGCGATTTAGGCAGATTACCTAAACATATAACTCTTCAGAAAATGACACATTTTTCATCGGTACCCCCGACAAAATAATTTTCAATGATAAAAAATGATTCTGTTGAAGCCGTGTTTATTGTAGTGGTGCCATATCATGTGTCGAGTATTAAAAATCAATGTTTACCGTTCTGAGAATATTTTCGGTTTTTTACAATTCAAAAATGTCTAAGTCTAAGTCCCAGCCTAAAAAAATAAAAAATGGATTAGCATTATTGCTTAAACGATGTCAATTTATACTGCTGAAAATACAAGTATGCGAACTAGAACAGTCGAAGGTCATGAAGATTTCTGCATGAAATCAGTAAATTGTTCATTGAAAACTTTTATGCTGCACGCAACAGATTCCATGAACTATGATGCACTCAAGGCTGCTTCTGATATTGAATACTGCAACAACCTGCCGATGCTGAACGATTACTATGCTCACGTAAGTGAAATCATCGGTATGGATCAATGCATTAGAGTATGCAGCAATTAGCCAGCCGTATGGGTCGGGTCAAACTTACTGAAGCTCAACTAGTTGACGTAATCGTTGACAATTCCTGGAAGACTGTTGAATACCGCCGGATGCCGTTTGGATTGAAAAACGCGCCTGCCATTTCTAACGTTTTATTCAGCACAACTTCAAAAGAACATCTATATAAATGGTTAATAGTGATGATCTGCTGGTAGCTAAAATAATGTATGCCTTCATCAAATATGTCAAATGGTATAAGACAAATTTGACATGTACCAGAGAAGTCACTGCTGCACTGGAGAAATATTTTGTTTTCTATAGTCGTCCTCGTTCCACCGGGCATCCCAAGAAACCACTTTTGACAACTTATTGCAGGCCCTTTTAAACCCAGTTTTGGACGGTTTCTTGCATGGAAAAATTTGCAAATTACCTACTAGAGAGGCCATTTACAGACATATTATATCTTTCACAAAAGCTTATTTGCAGAGTGTAAGCCCTGCAGAATGTATTACATAGGATCTTTTGTATATGTTGTGCAGTCGGTTCAAAAGGTCTGATGTAATACATTCATGAAGATCAATTGTAGATTATTAAACATTTTTTTAATTATTCCTACTATCTGTGACTGCGAATCCATTTTTAGCTGGGAGCAGATTTTGAACCTAGTCTGAGTTGTTATGTGCCGCCTTACCAACTAACTTACTGGTGATACCAAAACCCTTCTGCATCATTTCCAATGTTTGGGCGCCGTTAAAACCATTTTTAACGCAAAATTTAATACAATCTGTTAACCCTTAAGGGAGATAGGTGTAAAAAGGTCATTTTTTGTATATATTTTTATAGGGGGGGGGGGCTGGAAGGGTTAAAAAATATCTGATAGTCAATAAATAAAGGTAAAGAGTTGCCGCAGACAGCCGTTCAATTTTTGTGTTCGTGGCAATTATAATTTAGGCGTGGTGACGAATTTTAGATCATAGGTATTTTTAATACCTTTCATTTGATACCTTACACCCCTCCAACCCCTAAAAACCCCTTTTACTGATTTTTTAAAAAAACTTTGACTTTGAACTTTGAACTTTAAAAATCGCAAAAGAGCTCTCCTGCAGATTCGCCCAAACTCGTTTCTGCACATTTAAATCCATTTTCGAAATCATTGACACGCACTGAGGTAGATGTACAGAAGACGCCGTAACTTTGACAAGCTGATGACGCTGAAAATCGTAAGGTATATCAACGACAGATGTGCCAACCTAACCAAAAAAACAGACTTCAAATCGGGTACCCAGGGGCGCCACGCCGCGGCCATTCCTGGAATTAAATGATCATGATAGTATTCATTCATCCATTTAACATTTTATATTTAATGTGATTCTGCAAAATGTCTAAGGCGTTCTCAATGGCCGGCGTTGGTCTGTCATATAGATTTACCGTTTTTCGTCCTCTTTTGTTATTTTAATTTACAAGTGAAACACGTTAAATATCCTGCATCACACAAATTGGATTAATAAGTAATTTTAAATTATTTAGAATGCTCGACATTTGTTCAACAACCTAACAAAATCACAACCGTTATGACCAGTGTTGTAAATTTTAAGTAAATTCTTAAAAAATCCTAGATGCAATAAATGTAAGGAATCCGAAATTATATTATCGTTCACCATATCGATGGGCAGTTTGAGAAGTGGTGATACTACCGGAACATTGCATAATTTTCCATTTATTCTCGTATTGTAAACGTGATGATGGTCGCAATAAGCTTTTTCACGAAACCCAGCCTCAGTTCTTTTCTCGCAGATCATTTTTGGGAATATGTTGCAATGAACACATTGCAATGAATACATTTCAGAAAATCATGTTGCGCATTGAAATTGACGGTTCCTGTTAAAATACCATCATCGAAAAGTGATAATCATTATGATTATACAACCAGTACTGCTTCATTGATAAAATCATCTAAAACTCCTCGATTTTAGTTGGTTTGTCACTGCCATAGAATAATCCAATTATGAAGGGATGAATGTGAGGCATGCTATGATTATTAGACATAGAAAAGGCAAAAATTTATCCGTCCCATTTTCATATATTTGAATACCGTCAATATTTAAGTTTATTGCGATATTAGTTGATTTTTCAATATAGCCGAGACAGTAACGGAGCTCTACTTCCAAACCAAAGTGAAAATACTGGCCACCTTCTATTTGCTTAATCGTCAACGCCGCTGATCGTACCGTTCATGTTTTAATGGCGAATTAAAATAATGTTTGAGTTATAAGCTTATAAGTTTACACAATCATATCATAAATTAATTAAATATTATATAGTTTTTGGCAAGTTCGTTCCGAATTTCGAATTAATTTCCAGCATTAGTTGTTTTAATGAGTGATGTAATACGTTAAAATCAATTGCCCAATTTCGTAAAAAAACATCAAATGGCTCTCGACAACTGAAGGATTCAGTGTCTTCTATCTGTTCAGCGATTGTAGTCTCAGAATAATCCATGTCTTCATACTCATCCTGAAATGTTCACATGAACTGTAATTATCTGAATTATCATCAAATGTTCCATCACTTGATTCAAAAGAGGTAGACCAAATGCAGTTGTTGTAGCAGACATTTGGTTTCTTGGGACTTGCTTTACATCGTCTGAGTTATATACATTCTAATATGCCATACTAAAGTGGACATTGCGTCATTTTAAGCAAACCGTTTTTTCAGGTTAAATGCGTCAATCGGGTCATGAAGTCTATGCTCGGAAAATGGAGTGAAAGAATTTCCGGTCACTTGTAAAATAACAACGAACTCGAGAGGTAGATAAACAAATTAAATAAAATCAAACAATATCACAATCATCACAAAATTATTATCGCTTAAAAAAACATCAATATATAATATATTAGAGTATCGAGCATATACATATAATTAAATATTTGTAATAATTACTCAGTATTTATAAAGAAGGTTTTTAGAATTTTTATGTTGCAATTTTTGGAAAACTGAAAAACCAGGTTTTTTTGTATTAAAAATATAAAATCCAAAGAATTCTACTCAAGAAACTTTTCAACAATAGTTTTGTACTTGGACAAAAATCAATAAATTGCAGAGAATGGCTGTTTCTACACATGAACAGTGTCGTCGAACGTCTAGTCACTTTTATATGGGTTTTGCTACATACCTTCTGTATAAAAAGTACCGGGAATTGTTAAAAAAAAAACACAGAATTTTTTATTTATTCATCAAAATATATT
>JANSTU010047387.1:0-23861 GCA_027564075.1 Bolitophila hybrida | reverse complement strand
AATTGCGTTTCTTGTTTAATAATCCGAACAAACGTATTTAATTTACCAACTGATGAAAAAATAATATGTTCATATGTACAAATAAAAACAAAATTTTGTAACGCCATGATTAAGTAACTGTAATAAAAAAACGATATTATCTAGATAACTCTGTTTTGCACTTTGGTTACCTAGACAATAGTACCAACATAAAACAAAAAATATATTTCTAATTGGACATTTTAAAGGGTTTATTTGTATTCATAACATATTATTTACAAACATCGAAGTGGTTATAATAATGTGTCCAGATATAGTAAATAATGTATTTAATTTAGGTTTACATGTTACATTTTTTTTAATTTTAATATTTTCTTGTATACCCCTTACTTTGTATAACATCAACCAATCGTTCTGTCTAATATTGTTGCCTTTGTCTTTTTCTGAAAATCTGGAAGAAGTATTTTATTTTATTTTATTTTTTATATTTCATAAATAATATTATATCCTCGAAATAGTTTTATTGTTATTTTTATAAATAAGTTGAGAAAAACATTTTCGCTCAATATTCTCATATTATATAAAGTAGAAAAAGTACAAAGATATTTATTCGTAATATTATTATTATTAAAATTGCTAAAAGTAAACAGAATATTCATAATATTAAAAAAAATACGATAATATTACTTTTAATTTGATATAATATTAGGAATATTAAAATAATTTTAGAATTATCCAGAATTTTAAATATGGTATAATTTTATTTTAGACGAGTGGGATTTTTTTTCGTAGCTTCATTATACGAATTACTTATTCGTCTTAAAATAAAAATAATTTCGGTTTTCCATCAAATATAGGTAATGAAATAAAATTTTCTACATTTTATTCAGTGTCTGAATATTATTTTACATAAAGCATATAAATTGACTATACTTATAATAACAATTAACTATACTATAGGTAATTGTGTGATAAAACTAAATGGTGATATAAATACGCATTCAAAACTTATACTATTTTAAGGAATATATACACAAAACAGCACACACAAACACTAACAAATATACCGAGTATAACTTAATCATAATCTACCTTGATTCATCATCGTTTTCATTGTGTGTTTTGTTTATTCTGCTATGCGCATGCTCGATTGCTGGTTTGGCTTACCAGTGACTCATTCCTGAATAATGTGAATGACATTTTGAGTAATTTTCTGTTGCGCTGTATGTAATATCTGACTAACTAGTTATAAACTTCTTGTTATATGATTCTCTGTATGTTTTTGTGTATGCGTGTGTGTTTATTCAAACTTGTTGATATTTTTCATTTGGAATTTTAAGACATACACATATATTTATTTCTTTTGAAATAACGATCACAGGGCCACTTTAGTAAAAACAGCCTGTTTGGGCAGTTTGTTTATTGTTTATACGCGACGATGTTCGCTCACGATAAGCACACATTTAATTTCTGCTTACAAATTGTTAAAATGTTGAGCATTCGTTGAGCGTTCTTTAATAGCGCTATGTAAATACAACATAAATTGTTTAAAATATACATTTGAGTAATTCAATTTTATTTAAATTTAATTTCCGGTTGCAAAAATTAGAATAATTTTGATCTATAATATTGTCAATTTTGAAAATTATTTTATTAGCCCTAAAGTTGGCTTTATTGTAACAAATAATTTTTTTTTTTTAATAGTGAGCAATAATCTCATATAAATCATCACTGTACCGTAATACTGTAATATAATAAAAAAGGAAACATTGTTTAACAAAAATCTTATTCCAAATACCTAAATAATTTCATTTTCTTGTGACTGAAGACGTGTCTTCGCTCCAAGAGTCATCTTACCTGAATACAAAACAGCTTATTTGTTCACTTGGTGCTATAGTATTTGTATTTAAGTTTCTATTTTCTATATGAACGCACTTAACCTAATAACGACGTACATATATAATTTATGCTATATTCGCATTAAATCACACACATATACATATACTCAATCATGTTTCTCCAAAAATAGACTCTAGCGTTACACCACGCAAAAAATGTGTGTAAATATTCGAGTTTATATATGGTGCTGATGCTAGTTTTTCACAAATTGATAGATTTTCTTGGGAAATTAAAAGTTTCTCACAAGTTTTCGCAAACGTTTTTAGTTGTATTCGCAATTTAATTTATTTCGCTTGCCGCACTACTGGTAAATGCTAATACTATTGATGAATTGACAGGTCTATGTTGCCTGTTTGATGTTTTGGTATACAAAATACGTTTGTATAAAATTATGTTCAACAGGCTGTTTTACACTAATATTATACTATATATATATCTTAGAAAATCAACAACTATGCGCAATGGCCTTATATTGACTTGCGTGGCATTTTTTCAATTGCATTTTAATTAGAATTTAAATACCACGCATAACCGTAAATTTTATATTTACGATAGTTACCTAAATAGTAAAAGGGCATACATTTCCTATTGTTAGTTTTTATATACATAGCTGAGTTAGTTATTATGTTATAATAACACAATATTTGATTTATGTATAAAGTTATGATGTAATTCGTGCATAAAACATAACTCACGTACCCTCCTGACCTAACATAATCACCTCACGCATTCAGGAAAAATATTATATTAACATAAAACATCCTTTGGTTACTATATGATCTTGGGTCGTTCACATGTTGGTTTCTCTTTTATTTTATAATTCCTAAAGTTGGGATATATATAGTTTTATTTTCTATTTTACATACGAGCCTGTCGGCAAATTAATAAGTTTAATTTTATAACAAGTTTTTTTTTTAAACGGAAAGTCGACGCAGGTTGTAGGTTTTTTACATATTATAGATGGTACTGTGAACGCCAGAAAATACAAAACCATACTAGAAAATCACTTGTTACCGTCTATCCCCGGCCTCATAACATGGTGAATTTAGTTTTCAACAAGACGGAGCTTCATGCCACACCACGGCGAAGAGTACTAAGGCTTGGTTGGACGACAATAAAATACCATTATTGACCTGGCCATCTAGATCTAAAAGTCCAGATGTGGGGTAAAATATAGAAGAAATTGCGAATCAGTCCATACAAAACAAAGCCGCGGAGTTAATCGCTTTTTAAAATAATGTAGAATAAAGTTATATAGTTGTTTATAATATTTCAAGTGAACGATTTCAATTGGCGACGGGTCGTATACTTTTTGGTATAATTGGTTTAATTGTATATGTGCCAAATCATAATATCATATAATTTAAATTACAATTTTACTAAAATAGTAAATTTATATTTTTGGTTCTTAATTGTTTAGTCTGCAATTTAAAAACTAAATATTTTACTATTTTTTTTTCTTTACAGACCTACTCTGGCCTCTTTTGTGTCGTTGTCAATCCGTACAAGAAGCTGCCCATCTACACGGAGAAAATCATGGAACGCTACAAGGGCATCAAACGCCACGAGGTGCCTCCACACGTGTTTGCCATCACAGACAGTGCCTACAGATCGATGTTGCAAGGTTCGTGTCTTCTTTCAATATATATTATTTGATCTTATTGCATATTTTACAGTATACAAACGATGGCATTTCGCCAACATTAGACTTTTTTTGCAGTTATTGATCGTTGTTTTTTTTTGTTGAAAAAATATAATACGGATAATAAAACACAAGAATTATTGTGCATTTGCATATATAGAATAAAAATGCATGATGTCTGAAAACAACCCCTTTTTATAGTTAACTATAATGTCACCATCGCTTTGCGTCTCGTCAGATTGCGAACTCAGCAGCAGTTCACCTTTAATGACTTGCACAGACGGCGCAAGTGTATTTAAATAGGGTGTGAGACCATACTTCAGCTCGCAACCATTGAACGACATGTATAAAAAACAGAGTTTTATATTATATTTGTTCAGGGGATCATTCGCGTATTTAGTAGAGGATATACAAAGCAAAGTCGATCTGATAATATAAATTTCATAAACATAATATTGTGTGTCCAATTTGCTATTTCATATTACGGGTTAGCATTATTGAGTAAGAGAATATTTACACTCCAATTTTAATATTTAGAGAACAGTTTTGATTTTTAATTTTTCAGTAGATAAATGTTAGGAGCTCATTTTTTAGTAGAAAAAAATTGAAAAACTAAAACAAAAATAATTTAAATATTACTGAAAATGTATATAAGGTTAAGCATTTTATTGATATAGATTTTTCTAAATTTTCTTTGAAAAGCTTAAAAAAAATAAAAAAAAATTGTTTTAATTTTTACTTTTTTTTTATTTATTTTCAATTTTTCAGTAGACAAATGTTACGAGCTCATTTTTTAGTAGAAAAAAATAGAAAAACTAAAAACTTGACGCGATATCAATATTTTAAAATATTATTGTCTTTTAAAAAAATATCATTATTATAAGATTGCATGTCTTCTTTTTAGTTTTTATTCTTATAATAATGCCATTTTTTTAAAAGACAATATTTTAAAATATTGATCTCGCGTAGTAGTAGTGATTTTATAACATGTGTCAAGTCGAACGTGCGATATTTATTTAAAATTTAAACTAAATAAATTCCCTCCATGCACAGGCTAACTTCAAATGAATTGGCATAAATGATTGCATGTACTTTTAGTGACAATAAGTACACATACAAAGTATATGCAATTTTAAATACATAATTATATACATAAATACATACATTCAACGCGCACATGTGCCGACTGTCGCGTCGTCTCGACGACCTTATTCAAAACAAATCCATAGATGGTCTTGTTAAATTGCGCGCGCAGCACATCGTATTATATCTTATGTACATACACATAATAATATCATTGTTAATTTATGATTGCATAAGCATGCCAAGGCATAAAGAGCGCGAATACACAGAAAATGTAATACATTGTTATGATCTTGCGTGCGGCATCGCGATCTTGCCATATAATATTGTATTTATTATATATTTGTGTTTATTGAAAACCTTTTAGACGGTATCCAAAATATGGGCATATCGCACTTAATTAAGTTGCTCTCAATATGTTTCTACTACTTGCGGACTTGTTTTTCTCACGTCAGTCAATCCTGTGTTTTGCATTTACTTCAATATTGAAATTGCACAAACTACGCCACTGCTAAATTTAGCCGCAATAAAACATGTAAATATTATATTTTTTTTAAAATATATATTTGCACGTTCTGGTGCAGATGTCGATTTGACGCAAGCGAGTTTATTTTACATTTGTATTTAGTAAGTCAGAGTCAGAGACTCTCTAAAGCTTGTTTGCCACAGTGCGCATATGTTTATATTGCCGTACATTTATTGTTTTTAATTTCGTTTATTTGCGTTTTGAAGCTCGCGAACATTGCGGTTTCTTATACAAATTTACGATGTACGTGCACGGTCGCCCATTTCTGTTGGCCCGCGCAGTACATTTTGGAATTATGCGAGTGCGAGCCAGCAAATAACAAAAAGATAGCCTTGAAAGATTTGGTGTTAGTATAACAATGCGCGCGGCAAGCTAACTTCAACAGGTTTCGTTTGTTTGGCCACAGAGTTTTTTTTATATGCCTTTTCGTTCGAGTGTGTCGAGGTACTTGACTTTGACTGTGTGGAGGATATGCTTTTGACGCTATTTACCTATGTGTTTAAAACAGACAATTTTAAATAATAATAGAAATAATAATAATAATAATATATTTGTATTATTAAATGTATGTCTAGGTTTACTTACGACTCCCTAGATATACTATAGCTTATGATAGTAAAACGAATGAAACAAAAACAAAATAATCAACGTTTTTCCAATAGGGACAAAAAGAGTATCCGTATGTGAAATATGGCAACCCATATGTCACATCTACTCAGTAAGTCTTGTCGATTCGCCATGAATAGGCTCATGCCTCAATATCGCTTACTAATTGTGCAATTTGTTTCGAAAAACGTGGTTCAGTTCACTAAGATTATCGTGATTTACGACAATTTTACGGTCGCCATAATCGTGTATTCGAGCAACCATAGATCGTCTACCCGCTACCCCTTCATCTTCCGAAATTGAGCTGTTACCGTAAACGGTGATCGATTCCTCGACATAACTCACTTTGCCTCAATTAAAAGGCGTCGTCTTTGATGACCTTTGTAAATTGAATGAATGTTTTTAGTATTTATTAAATCAACAAAACATTTTTTTACAAGTTTTAATAAATTTTATAAAAAAAATGCGAAGTAGTTAAACTTTTTATTTTTTTATTAATTGTAATTATCCAGTTTAGTTTTATTTCTCTGGCAATCTATATAAATTTAATATATACTTAAACAGAATTTAATTCAAATACATCGTGTCTATAGGTACTATTTACTCATTTATAAATCAAAAACATATATTAAGAGTATTGTATAGATATAAAATATTTTTAAACAGTTGCATATGCATATTTCAATTATCAACTCAAAGTTAAGTCTCAAACCATCTGCCTTATCAAATTTAACAATGAATAAATAACCTTTTAACATTTGTAGGTCGTCAAACTCGTGCACATTATACGTAAATTGAGACGCAATTGTCAATTTGCAATAAAATCGCTTTTATTATTGTTGCGATGATGCACATTTTAATGACAGCTGTATATACACATAACTTATAATTGTAATTATAGAACCATAAAATCGAGTTTAAAAAAAAACGACGCTCCCATTTTACAAGCATATATTACATTCAAAATTCTAGCAAAATTAAAATTTGTATTATTATAAAATTCTACTTCTAGTTATATATAAGATAATTCAATCAATAATTTAATCAAGTTAATAAGATAATAATTAATTATTTTTTTTTAATATTATATATTTGTTTCCAGATCGTGAGGATCAGTCGATTCTGTGTACCGGAGAGTCGGGTGCCGGTAAAACAGAAAACACGAAAAAGGTCATTCAGTATTTGGCGTACGTGGCCGCTTCAAAGCCAAAGGGATCAGCGGTAAGTTTTAATTTTAAACATTTTTTATAAATAATCTTAATTATTCAATGCTCACGTCTACAGATGCGGTGTTTATCCATTATATATTTTTTAGTGTCGCCAGAAGTTACTTAAGCTTTGCGTGCGCCTATAGCACGCAATCCATCTTAATTAATACGTATATTTATTATTCGTATACCGGTGTAATTTAGTGCACGCACATGCCGGCCGCGGAGCCACTGAGCCCGTCGATTGCAATCGCTCGTAATTACAAGAGCGTGTGTGCACATGATCATATAAATCAATGCGCTCACTCGCGATCGCACTTGCAACTTGTCCATATAAATACATATTAATATTATATAAATATAATATTTATCGTTTTCGCTAAGAACGCTTGACACTGTGTCTATTTATCGATGTAGACAATTGAGCCATGAGAACGCGGCGCAAGCACATAATCACACATATACACACTCGCATAGCACGAGCATTTTTACGTGCTATTTTTTGATATATTATAAATATACTATATAGATCGCGTTTAATTTTAATTTATTCGCGCCCAGTGACTAATCACTCGCTGCGCATTGGACCAAATCGCGATCTGTCTTATATGTATATTTGTGTGTTGTAGCAAGCTGTCTGCTTATATACATTATATATACAGAACGTCAGAAAAAAAATACTGTTATAAACTTTCATTTATATACCCACTTTGGCCATATATGGATTCCTCGCGTAAGATCGACCAGCATTTGAGTGTGCAATGTTTTTTTTTATATTTTTAATAAATATGTTTGGTGCGTAATAAGGTCGTTTAATGGCCAACACGGTGCAATGATAAATGCACGATCTTATGGCAGGGACAATATTTTGAAACGGTATCTCTGGGTGGTCATGACCGTATGTTGGCTTCCAAATGGATACATATATATGGAACTAAACATCCAGTGCGCACTTAGCATGTGTATTCATGTGCTCTATAATTAAATATATTATAATCAAGGTGATTTGATTTTCAAGTACGTGTGGAAAGTCTTGCCTCAGCTTTAGAATAGTATTTTCCAGTGGTATCGAAGATACCTTAATTTTTATCATCTCATCTCACTGGGATCAGCACGACCCATAGCTGCCTCAAATTTGACCAAGATTCTTCTATGCGTGTACAACGCAGTTTGATGAGTGATTTGGCAACATCAACAATAGTAATTATTGGTTTGCAGTTTGATGAGTGATTTGGCAACATCAACAATAGTAATTATTGGTTTATGGATAAATAATAAAAGCATCCAGCTTGACATAGCCTATAGTTCGATCCCGGCCGGTAGACCGAAGTGTTTTTCGAATGTAGCACTTTAAATCAGTAGGTTTCTCTTGTTATTAATAGCCTGTTTCTGAAAAAGGTTATTGATTTGGAATAACGGAACATTAATGTCATCAATTATCATATACACACGCACCCTGTATAGAACAATAACTGTATGATGGCGTTGATGATTCACGATTCCAAATATAAATAGCAAGATAGATCTCGGTGCATAGAGATATCTCAAAGTATGCGCATTTGCCCTGCAAAGTTGAGAGTCGCGTGTTGTTAGTGTTAGAGCACAGTAGCTGACCACTCAGAAATAAGTTCTCTCGGCGTTGTCACGATAACTCATGACAGATTCTTCTGAAAATAAAAAAAAACAAAGATTTCCTGTTAATAGATGCGTATAGCTCGTGAAGGAAAAAAAATAATTCGAAATTTTAATTTTTAGAACAAAATCCATACCGTGCATTAAAAGTAATAAAGGTGATATCCCTTCCTTGAAAGTCGCAACAGCGACAAATGCAGCAATCTCGACTATTTTCGAACCACCGCTCTTTCTTGCTGCGTTCTTCATAAATGGGCATTATAACTTATGAAACGTCATTTGATCATCATAATCGTGTTTGAATGATGAAACAGTATTCAAAGCCGAAGTACGCTGCCCAGCGCATGGCCTGATAAGCTTAGCTTCCGAAGGCTCTGTCTCTAAGATTTTTACTCCGATCGATTTAAAATTCTAGACATGTTGTACTAATTAATAAAATAAAAAGATTAAAAATGATTTTTGGAAATTTTCAAACCCAATATTAAATTACTGAAGATTCCATATACAATCCATACCCAAAATAGGCAATTTCCAAAGTCAAGTTTTTGATTGTTTGTCGCATAACGTCCACACAGTTTTTTTTATTTCTATTTATGAATGTTCAAATTATTTTCTTTAAAGTGTCTAGCTCTATATGCTTTGGCATTTTGTGTGGTTTGTGTTCGCAAAGTATTATATTTCGTTTGTATAATTTTATGCATAATTTATTATCTGAATAATACCATAAATTGTCTGTTTTAGATTATTTTGTTTTTTAACTATTTGTATAATATAAACAAATACTTTACAGATACTAACATTTATTATATTTAAATACAGTTAGGTGGTATGTTGGCAAAAGAGTATATGCACTTTTAAATTTATATGAACATATGCATTGTATACAGGCTGTCGTAATTAAATATTCATTAAATCTTATATTTTTTTCCAACAACCAAAAATATGCCTAAATAAATAAATACACCTTGAGTCACAGAACCGACAACGATAAATTATCATTACATAGCAAAAACGTGAGGCCGCATTGTTTTTGTTGCGGTCTTCATATAATTTTGACACCAATTAACATTCCATATGCGGGTGCACTTATATTTTATTATACGTTTTCGATTTTGGGCTGACACTTACATTTGTGAAGTAAAGCATTGCGCACACATTCAGTAGTTATTGCTCAATTCGTGTCTTAAATAAAATAATAATTAATTTATTTATGAATTATGATACATCAATTCGCTTAATATGGACCTCATCATGTAATAATAAAAATGCTTGCGAAAAACATATGGTGAACGAATCATTAACCGTCTTATATCTTGGTCATGTTCGAGTTTTCAGATCGGATTTAATGCTTAATTCATTCCATATAGGGAAAATAGAATGGCTACAATGAAAAAAATATTATATATACATATATGTATGTTCTGTTCGTAACCGAACAAACTTTACCATTTACAGAATGTTGATGTTGTTTTGGTGTTGCAGTTGTTGTTGTTGTTGTCGTCGTCGTCAATGTATTTTATATGGTTACTTGCGCTATTACAATTTTTCAGTTTTCGCATTGCGAAACATGTTAATGAAAGCGGACAGGCACCAAGAAACATTACAGCAGCTGACATACACACTTATACATGAAACTGCACAACTTACAGCACATACACATAAACATACGCGCAAAAGATGCGCGGGAGATTCTAAAACAGCGCATACTCAGAGCAGAGATTAATTGCAATATGTTTAGAGATAAGTTTGGCGAGCGTACGCCGACACGATAAGCCCTAATTAATTGTATATATGATAAGTTGAAGTCTTTGTATAATATCTTCCATTCGCGATATATTCATGTGATCGAGCACTGCGCTGTAAAATTTAGTTTAAATGTAATTAATAATTATGTATTAACATTTACATATGTGTGGAGATTTTGTCTTGTCTTGTTTAGTGTCACATTAGTTTTAAATCCATGTATATTTATTATTTGTGCTGCATCAAAGACAAATTCTAAAATTAGCACTGCACAACTTAACAAAGGATAAACTTAAAAATCGAGAATATTTTTTTCCTAATTTTAGTTAGAAGAACCATATGAGATTTTAAAAAAATAACTAACATTTTAGATGATTGGTTCTCAGTAATTATCAGTTATCATTTAGTCAACATTTTTTTAATTTTGTTTCTTGATTAATTGTCCGCTAGTGAATTAAATTCACACATATAGCTAATATCTGTTTAGGTAATGTAGAATACAATCTATAATTGTTTGTGTTTTTTTATTGTGTTTACAACCAAAATGCTTTTTTATAGTCAATAAATAAAAAATGCACGCAAAAAACCCAATAAACAGGCACAACTCCACCTACCATACAATAAAGCATTACTTTATTTTACTTCATAAAGTTCATATTTCAATATATATTTATTTTCAAATTTGTAAAGTTCACACATTTTTTTTTTCATTTATGTGCTGCGCGAGATGCTAGGTTTCTTCAGTCGATCTTATGGCCCGACGAAGTTCAATTAACGAAATTACATAACTAACATAAAAATCTTTGAAAAAAAATGAAGCTAAATTTAAGTCAATATATTTTTTTAATTTGAAATGGCACCGGAAATAATGGATGAAGTTCTTGCTCGAAGAAACCGTTTGTTTTATGAACAAGATGGCGCTCATGAACATTACGTAGTCACAGTTGAATTGGCTGAATACTAATTATGCTGGTCGATGTATTGGTCGACTCGGACCAATTGCATGATCTCCACGTTTTCCTGATCTAACACCAGTAGATTATTTTTTACTCGTTGGAAATACACAAACGTGAGCAGTAACTTTAACGAATGTTATGTTTAATATATTATTATGTTTTTATTTGATCAGAACCATTTTCACAAACAAAATATTGCTAATTTAAAAACTGCTGCAATTTATTTTATTTTTTAAAACCCTGAATATATCTTTTATATATAAACTTTACGATTAACATTGTTGATATAAAATAAAAGGCTCAATTAAACAGTTTTGTGAAACCAAATAATAAAATATAAAATCTAATAAATTCATCAAAAAGCGATATTACGATTATAACGTTGTACAATGTACATGTATAATTACACCTACTTGCTCCGCATTGCTATACAGCACATTATAAATTAAATCGTGTATGTTAAGACACGTTTCGCACTTCCTACGTAAGCATATACAAACACATTTACCGTTGGATTCGGCAATTAATTATATATCCATTGAATTTATTAAGTATCGGCGAAATCGCGCGTAAATTTGTCAAGATATCGACAGTTGCAATTTTCTGGTTAGCTGCTCTACGATTGATGATGAAGATGATTGATAATGTATATTTTGTTGCTAATGTATTTTTTATCTTTCTCTTTGTATGTTTTCCCGGATCTACAGGGCCCACATCCAGCGTTGATCATTGTAAGTACTAAATATATTTTTTATATTATAATATTACTATATTATCTATAAGAAACTACTTATGTATGTATAATTAAATTGTATTTACCACTAATATCGCGCATTGTATAACTAACCACTTTGCTCTCTCCTCCCCGTGTTCCCGATGCGCTATAGACTCCAATAAGCCAGTCGACCACGTTCGCTTCGACACTTGCGGTAACGTATTTACAATATAATACAGCATTCAGAACTCGTGGTACTCAGCAGAATATTTATATATGTCTTATTAGATGTCTTGGAAATTGTTGTTTTTGCATTTTATTGTAATTATTGTTTTGTAATGCGATATCGTGCTAGTGAATATGCTGTTCAGTGCATGTGTGTACAATTTATTATATATATATATATATAGTTATATAGTCATCCAGTTTCTCTGGATGTGCTGGATGTATACATCATAATAATATTGTTTCAGACACACACTAACACATAAACACATGCATTCTAATCAAAATACAGTTAATTTGTATCAAGTTCATTTGCGTATTGATTTGAGTAGGCTTTTTTGCAATTTGTTTTTATTGAAATTTATTCATTTGGAATTTTGTGTGCGCGGGATGATTTTAAACCAAACGAGAATGTGTAGAATGCATTAATTAAATATAAATACAGTTAGTCACTTTAATATTCGGACACATGCAAAAATATTAAAAATGTACTTTTAAATCAATGTTTAAAACATAATTTCATCTTAATATGAATTACGTTAGGACAAAATAATTAAGTTGCACATAATATGGCCAAAAAACTATATAAAGGCTTATTATCAATTTTAAATGTCAGTAAATTATATTAGCACAATTTTCACATTATTTAATTTACAATGAATCAGTAGTTTTCAATTATGAAAAAGGTAAATCATACCGAGAAATTACTTCTTTGCTTAACATGAAAAAAAGTACAGTTGGTGATATTGTTTTGAGATTTATGAACGAAGATAGGATTGACTCAATACCTCAAAAATGTCGCCCAAAACATCTTAATGATCCCGATAAACGCATGATTACGCGCAAAGTAAAAGAGAATCCGAGAATAAGTGCACCAATAATTAAAACTGAGCTTGAGTTGAGGTGATTAATGGAAAAGTCGTCCACGTAGAAACTGTCCGAAGGGCTATTCGAGAATGTGGATACAATGGACGAATTTCCAGGAAAATTGAAAATTGATTGATAATGACATAAATAAGAAAAAAAAGGATAAACTTTGCAAAAATGCACCAAACCTAAGATGATTTCTTTTAGGACGGTGTCATTTCAAATTGGTTTTTATAGAAGGAAATATGGACAAGCACATGTACCTCAACATTTTAAGGGACAATTTAAAGCAAAGTGCTGAAAAACAAGGTATTTTGGAACGTTTTCATTTTTATGAAGATAACGATACAAAAAATAAATCCTATCTTGTACGTGAATGGCTGTTTATAATTGCCCAAAAGTTAAAGATACGCCATCACAGTAACCTGACTTAAATCCAATTGAAAATCTTTGGTATGAATTGGACACGAGGATTAGACATCATTCAATGCAAAGTACAACTTTGCATTTCTTGCACTGAGTACGTATTCGTACTCTCGAAGAACATCCAGTCCGTACACACCGTCTTCTCTGTTTTCTAGGAACTGGCTCCACTAAATCAGAAAAAATCCAAATCCAAGTGTTGGGCGAAAGGTGGGGTTTTTTTTCAAAATCTCCCTCGATCTATTCTTTATTTATATTAGAATTGCTAGATTGCCTGGCCTTTTTCTTTTGATCAATGCTAAATCAATTTTCCAGTTTGTTTTTTTAGTAAATTTTCATTTTGAAATGGCAATAACTCCTAAAAACAATTAAAAAATAAATCTAAGAAAATCATATAAAAAAATTCTTAACTTCTATCACAGTTTGTTTTATAAATTGCACCAAAACCAAAAAAAAAACAACGATATGGTGTTTTATAGATAGATAGGAATGTTAGCCAATATCACAAATGTTGTTAGGGTAAAGTATCTAGCATCTACTCTATCTAGACATGTGGTTAAAATCAATGAGATAAATGAAGCTTTTCAAAAAAGATTCTATCTTATCCAAATGTTCCCGTAAAAAAAATATTATATAATTAGATATTTGATAATCGTGTGCCAAATAACTTTATGATTTTAAAATATTATTTTGCATGTTAGTAAATATAAATAAATATCTTTTTACTAATTAAACATTGTTAATATTACAGGGTGAACTTGAACAACAGCTTCTCCAGGCCAATCCCATTCTAGAGGCCTTCGGTAATGCCAAAACCGTTAAGAACGACAACTCTTCCAGATTCGTAAGTAGCACAATATCTTCTAGCACCATATTGTTCCAGAGAATAATACTTCGTTTACTCCACAGGGTAAATTCATTCGAATCAACTTCGATGCGTCCGGCTACATATCCGGTGCCAATATTGAAACGTACTTGTTGGAGAAATCACGAGCCATTCGTCAGGCCAAGGATGAGCGTACATTCCACATATTCTATCAGCTTCTCGCCGGTGCAACACCCGAACAAAAGGAAAAGTTTATACTGGACGATATCAAGAACTATACGTTCCTGTCGAACGGAGGTCTGCCACTGACGGGAGTTGATGATTTTGCCGAATACCAGGCTACCGTTAAGAGCATGAATATCATGGGCATGAATAACGATGATTTTAATTCGATCTTCCGCATTGTCAGCGCTGTTATGCAGTTTGGTTGCATGAAGTTTAAGCAGGAACGTAGTTCGGATCAGGCTACGTTACCAGATAATACTGTGGCACAAAAAATTGCACACCTATTGGGATTGAATGTGACCGATATGACACGTGCTTTCCTTACGCCTCGAATTAAGGTCGGACGAGACTATGTTACCAAGGCGCAGACCAAGGAACAGGTGGAATTCGCTGTAGAAGCTATCGGTAAAGCATGCTACGAACGCATGTTCAAGTGGCTGGTGAATCGTATTAATCGTTCACTGGATCGTACTAAGCGTCAGGGAGCATCTTTTATCGGTATCCTTGATATGGCTGGTTTTGAAATTTTTGACCTGAACTCATTTGAGCAGCTGTGCATCAATTACACAAACGAGAAGTTACAACAGCTTTTCAATCACACAATGTTTATTCTAGAACAGGAAGAATACCAGCGAGAGGGTATCGAATGGAAGTTTATTGATTTTGGACTTGATTTACAGCCAACAATTGACCTAATCGATAAACCAGGTGGTATTATGGCACTGTTGGACGAAGAATGTTGGTTCCCGAAGGCCACTGACAAGACATTTGTCGAGAAACTTGTGTCCGCACACTCGATGCACCCGAAATTCATGAAGACCGACTTCCGTGGCATCGCTGACTTTGCGATTGTCCATTACGCCGGCAAGGTAGACTACTCAGCTGCCAAGTGGTTGATGAAGAACATGGATCCACTTAACGAGAACATTGTGTCACTGCTACAGGCATCTGGTGATCCATTTGTAGTTAACATCTGGAAAGACGCTGAGATTGTTGGTATGGCCCAGCAGGCACTCACCGATACTCAGTTTGGTGCTCGCACGCGTAAGGGAATGTTCCGTACAGTCTCGCATCTGTACAAGGAACAGTTGGCGAAGCTTATGGATACACTGAGGAATACCAATCCGAACTTTGTTCGTTGTATAATTCCAAATCACGAGAAGCGTGCGGGCAAGATCGATGCAGGGCTCGTTCTCGATCAGCTTCGATGCAATGGTGTTCTCGAAGGTATTCGTATCTGTCGACAGGGCTTCCCAAACAGAATTCCATTCCAGGAGTTCCGTCAGCGGTACGAACTGCTTACACCAAACGTTATCCCGAAGGGTTTTATGGATGGCAAAAAAGCGTGCGAACGCATGATTCAAACTCTAGAACTGGACGCCAATCTTTTCCGTGTCGGACAGTCAAAGATTTTCTTCCGTGCTGGTGTTCTGGCACATTTGGAGGAGGAACGCGACTACAAGATTACCGATTTGATTGTAAACTTTCAGGCCTTCTGCCGTGGATTTTTGGCACGTCGTAATTATCAGAAGCGCTTGCAGCAGTTGAACGCAATCAGGATTATTCAGAGAAATTGTGCTGCCTATTTGAAGCTTAGGAACTGGCAGTGGTGGAGATTGTACACCAAGGTTAAGCCACTACTTGAGGTGACAAAGCAAGAGGAGAAACTGGTACAGAAGGAGGATGAGCTAAAATCGGTACGCGAGAAATTGGACTCGTTGTCGAAGGATGCACAGGATTATGAGCGCAAGTTCCAAATAGCAATCGAAGAGAAAACACATCTTGCAGAACAGCTGCAGGCTGAAATTGAGCTTTGCGCTGAGGCCGAAGAGAGTCGTGTTCGATTGGCTGCACGTAAACAAGAGCTGGAAGAGATGATGCAGGACATGGAGGCACGAATTGAGGAAGAAGAGGAGCGTGTAAACTCGATGAACAGCGAAAAGAAAAAACTCCAGTTGAACGTACAGGATCTCGAGGAACAGCTCGAAGAAGAAGAGGCAGCCCGTCAGAAGTTGCAGTTGGAGAAGGTACAATTAGACGGAAAGATCAAGAAGTATGAGGAAGATTTGGCCGTGACGGAAGATCAGAACCAGAAGCTGCACAAGGAAAAAAAGATTTTGGAAGAGCGAGCCAACGATTTGTCGCAGACTCTTGCCGAAGAGGAAGAGAAGGCTAAGCATCTTTCGAAGCTTAAGGCCAAGCATGAGTTAACCATAGCTGAGTTGGAGGAACGTCTGTTGAAGGATCACCAGCAGCGACAGGAGTCGGATCGTAGCAAGCGTAAGATTGAAACGGAAGTTGCTGATTTACGTGAGCAGATAAACGAGCGTCGAATCCAGATCGATGAGATGCAGGTACAGCTAACAAAGCGTGAGGAGGAACTAACACAGACATTGTTACGCATCGACGAAGAGTCTGCATCGAAAGCTCAGGCTCAGAAGGTACAACGTGAGTTGGAATCATCTCTGGCCGAGATTCAAGAAGATTTGGAAGCAGAGAAGGCAGCCCGTGCCAAAGCTGAAAAGATTCGTCGTGATTTAAGCGAGGAGTTGGAGGCACTCAAGAACGAGCTCTTGGACTCTTTGGACACAACTGCTGGTAAGTTTAAATATTTAACACAAATATAAGAACAACCTTTTATGTTTGTATCTAATTTTAGCCCAACAAGAACTGCGCTCAAAGCGTGAACAAGAGCTGGCCACACTCAAGAAGAACCTGGAAGACGAGACCGGCTCACACGAATCTCATCTTTCCGAAATGCGTCATAAACATTCCCAGGAGTTGTCCAGCATCAATGAGCAGCTCGAGAACTTCAAGAAGACACGTCTAACGCTCGAGAAAGCTAAGCAAACACTTGAAGCTGAGAATGCTGACCTGGCCACCGAACTCCGCAATGTAAACTCATCGCGACAAGAGAACGACCGACGACGCAAGCAAGCCGAATCCCAGATTGCTGAGTTACAGGTATGATTATTGAAACTAATAATTATATTATTTGATTAATTTACTTTTATCTATTTTTTAGGTTAAACTTGCAGAAATCGAACGTGCTCGCTCCGAACTCCAGGAACGCGACAGCAAATTGCAACAGGAGGTCGAGAATATCAGCGAGCAGCTCGAAGAGGCTGAACTCAAGGCTGGTGCTGCCATTAAATCTGCTAGCAATATGGAGAGTCAGCTAACCGAAGCCCAACAACTTCTCGAAGAGGAAACACGTCAGAAACTTGCTCTCAGCTCGAAACTGCGTCAGCTTGAGTCCGAGAAAGAAGCTCTGGCCGAGCAACTCGAAGAGGACGAAGAGTCAAAGAAGAATTATGAACGCAAGTTGCTCGAGGTCAACTTACAAATGCAAGAACTCAAGAAAAAAGCGGAAGATGACTCAGATGTGGTTAAAGAGCTCGAGGAATCACGCAAAAAATCGAACAAGGATCTAGAGGCCTTGCAACGACAGATTCAAGAACTGCAGGCAGCCAACGATCGGCTGGACAAGAGCAAGAAGAAGATTCAATCTGAACTTGAAGATGCCACCATTGAGCTGGAGGCACAGCGTACGAAGGTGCTTGAGCTGGAGAAGAAACAGAAGAATTTCGATAAGGTGCTGGCCGAAGAAAAGACAATCAGTGAGCAGCATGCTGCGGACAGAGATTCAGCAGAGCGAGAGGCCCGCGAGAAGGAGACTAAGGTTTTGTCGCTGACACGTGAGCTTGATGAAGCCTATGACAAGATCGAAGATCTGGAGGGCAAGCGAAAAGCTTTGCAGAATGAGCTTGATGATCTAGCTAACAGTCAGGGAACTGCAGACAAGAATGTGCATGAGCTTGAGAAAGCAAAGCGTGCACTCGAGAGCCAACTGGCTGAACTCAAGGCCCAGAACGAAGAACTCGAGGATGATTTGCAGTTGACAGAGGACGCAAAATTGCGTCTGGAAGTCAATATGCAAGCTCTGCGTGCCCAGTTTGAACGTGACATCCAAACAAAGGAAGAACAGGCGGAAGAGAAGCGGCGCGGTCTTGTTAAGGCTTTGCGTGACCTGGAAACTGAGTTGGATGAAGAACGCAAGCAGCGTACGGTTTCGGTTGCAGCCAAGAAGAAGCTCGAGTCTGACCTGAAGGATATTGAGGCTACGTTAGAAATGCACAACAAAGTAAAGGAGGACGCTCTGAAACATGCCAAGAAATTGCAAGCGCAATTGAAGGACGCACAACGTGACGTTGAAGATGCTCGTGCTGCCAAGGAAGAAATTGCCGCCTCAAGCAAGGAGTCCGAGCGCAAGCTGAAGGCTCTCGAGGCTGAGGTTATGCAATTGCAGGAAGACTTGACAAGCTCAGAACGTGTACGTCGTGCAGCTGAACTAGAGCGTGACGAACTTGCTGATGAAGTACAGATTCTGGCAAGCAAGGCTACACTAGTTGTGGATGATAAGCGACGACTTGAAGCCCGTATTGCTGCTCTAGAGGAGGAACTGGAGGAGGAGCAATCAAACGCCGAGGTGTTCCTGGACCGCAGTCGCAAGGCACAGTTGACCATCGAACAGATCTCTACGGAACTGGCTACCGAGAAGGCAAACACACAGAAGCACGAGAATGCTAAGGCTTTGCTAGAACGCCAGAATAAGGAACTGAAAGCAAAGTTAGCCGAAATCGAGACGACACAGCGAACCAAGACAAAGGCTACCATTGCAAGCCTCGAGGGTAAGATTGTTAATCTCGAGGAACAGCTCGAGAACGAAACGAAAGAACGACTGCTGCAACAGAAGACCAACCGTAAGCTAGACAAGAAGGTCAAGGAGCTGACAATGAACATTGAAGATGAGCGAAGACATGCCGATCAGTACAAGGAACAGATCGAGAAGGTATGATTTACTGTAACGCGATAAAACGCTTTAATAATACTATTTGTTTTCATTTGATTTATAGCTAAACAGCAGAATGAAGATCCTGAAGCGTAACCTGGACGAGACCGAGGAGGAGGTACAAAAGGAGAAAACACAAAAGCGCAAGGCTCTGCGAGACTGTGAGGACATGCTCGAGAATCAGGATGCGCTCACGCGTGAGGTCAACTCTTTAAAAACCAAGCTAAGGTAGGGCGTTTCTGCTGTTCTATTTGCCGTATTTCGTATATCATTCAAACTCATTGTATCTTTGTTAGCAAAAATTGAGGTCCGTGCGCAAGCAGCTGTTTTGTTTACATTGTTTTATATTTAGATATGTGTGAGAGGGTTCCCCACGCTGTGAATATGTATATCTGTCTACTGTCTTGTGTCTTGTTCGAGAGAGGTAAAAAATGGTCGACTGCATCCGTAATTATAACAAAGGAGTGCTGTCTAACGTCCAATAATCGCCTTGTTGTTCTGTCCCGTTTTGCCTAATTTTGTTTACTAGTGTTGTTTTGTCGATTCTTGCATTTACCCTTTACCCCTTAAATGAATGTGTTTTTTTTGTTTAGTTTTACGTACTTTCTGTGAATCCTAACGGAGATTTACCATTTCAGACGCAGCGTTGGCTCGATGGGCATAAGTTCGTCCCGACTGACCGCACGCCAGAATAACGATAGCACCGCCCAGGACGAGTCGATGGACGAATCTCTGGACGATACGGTAAACTGACACTCTCGTTACTCCCGTTACCATTACACATACAACTAAGGCGTCGGTGCATGTGGACGATGTGTCTCGTCAGCGATCCCGGGATAAAATTATCATAAAAAAAAAACAAAACAAAAAATCTAAATTTTAAATTACAAAAAAATCGTAACATTATTTTTTAGAAAGTAAAAATTACATACACACATATACACTAAATCGCATTTACGTCATTTTTCGAAATTCCGTAAGAAACGAAACACTTTTTTTCTTTTAGAAGGACATGCCCGAATCCAATAAGAACATAACTATAAATACATTTACACAAACAAAAAAATCCATGTGCCATTTTCAGTTTCTGGTTTTTGTACATACCTTTTTAACGGTTTCTTTTGTTGTCAACAAAACGTACACACACATACATACACATGGCTCTGGGTGTTTTTTTTCTTTTAATTTAAACTATTGTTTTACTCGTTTTCATATACAAGTAAAAAGTACTTAGAATTTTATCAATGTCAATGTTAAACTATACACACGGCGTGCATTCCCATAATAAACAAATACACAACACACACAATATAATATATCATGTAATGCATTTATTATTACAACAACAATAAACAATAACAACAACGGCGTTTGTTTGCATTTCAATGCTCGCTTAGATTTTTTTACATACACATCTATAAAAACAACAAAACAAAACTTGTATCTAAAAATAACCACCCCTAAAAATTCACTATTGTAAATGGATATTGTTGTTATATGCTTTTTATTATTATTATTATATCTTTATTATAAATATACTTATATTAATTGAATATTGCTTACGAAATACAAATAAAAAGAACGGATGGAAAATATACACAGCCACAGAAATACTTTTTAATTCTCGAGCAATAGCGAAATTGGGAACAGAGAAGGCGAAATATAATAAAGAGTATATATCGAGATTATCTCGCTATGTTGACAGGAGACAGGTATTATTTCAAATGTTATAGATATTTAAAAATTTAATCGCGAAAATCGAAAGCACACAAATAAACATAAAAACGAATTTTCTACTGCATTTTGTAATATTCGAAGAATTCTAGCATCCATCATAGAACTTAAGTCTATATCTATATAAAGACACACTATGAATGATTGATTCAAAAATACTATAATAATAATATAAATAACAATATTCACCCATATTATCACAGCTCCTAGAAATTATTAGCAATATTTTCTGCCGTATCACATTTGTGTAGTTTTCGTTGTATTAACTGTACTAAAATTTAGTTGTTTTGTAGTTTTTGTAATTGAATAGGTTTAGCTAATTATTTAAAATAAAACAAATAAAATAAAACACAAAACTACAATTATTATTACTATTAACATGGTTTCTGTTTATAAAATGTACTATTTATAAAGAAAAAAAATAATTTAAAAGTTAAATGATTAGCGTTTGTTTGTTTGAATTTAAATCGCAATTTATTTTAAATTAAGACAAAGAAAACGATTATACGTCTATCTAATATGGACTAGCTAGAAAATGAGGTGAGTCTGAGTCTCGATAATTTATTGGTCTTGGTAATTTTTATAAACTCTTAATTTTTCTTCCTCTTGCCTTGACAGCGACTTATCGGATTGTTCGTGTGTTTATAAATAATAATGATAAACAGTTTTACATAATTTACATGCTGGTTGTGCTGTTTTGTTGATTAGGTACAAATGTGTGAGGTGGATGTGTCGGATGCGGGACTTGTAATGACAACCGAGTTCCGGCTATTTTTCATGGTTGGCCACTTGTTTGTTTCGTCTTTGATCATTCTTTGGTATTATTCTTCCACTGTTGTTCCCATTTTTTTTATAATCAGCAACATTTATTTAAGGTCACATGCGATATTACAATCAATAAAGCTCATCTGTTATTTCATTTAATATGGCTAGGGCTAGGGACTCGGTACATAGCTACATGTTTGGATTTTTTTTATAGGCAATTAGTTGTCTCAGGGAGTTGGTGGGAAGATGTTTTAGCGAATTTTCAAATTTATTTGAATAGCTAAAAGCTATGTCGACAAATACTTGTCCAGTTCGGAAGTAAATTTTAGCACGGTGGCGGAAGAACTTCTTTAGGAGGTCAACGGCAGCGTGCATGGTCCCAGTAAGTGCAAACTACCTTTTGAAAGCGGAAAGGTGGTAGTCCTTTCTCCAAACTAGGCAGCAATAGGCTAATAACCAAATGGTGTCCTATGTCCGGAATTGAGATTATATATATATATGTATTAATATCAGCTGTGAATATAGATGACACTTCGTTGTAAAGTGCATATTCAGTGCCGTTTTCGATGTTTGATCCATCTGTATTAATTAGAGAAAAGCGATCTGTAGACAAACTGCTTTTGTATAGACTCTATTATAATGCACTGGGTATATTGGATTCCATACAACCGAACCGTATTCTAAATGAGATCTTACATGAAGCTCAATACATGCCTTTTAGTACTTTGGTGTCTACGAATTCAGCGCAGATTCTCTTCATGAAGCATGGAATATGCCTTTGCAATCTTTACGTTAATATGTTTACAGAATGACATCTTTTCATCAAATAGAACACTTGAATCACGCATATCAGACATTCTTGTTAAGGAGATGCCATTTACTGAGTAATCAAATTCATTTTTAATAGTAATCAAAATTTAATAATTTTAGGTCTTTGCAATCAGATATCGTTCCGACTAGAGTGAATATCTTCAAATCGTCGGCATACTTAAGGCATTTTGAGATCTTATAAAAGGTGGCTACATCGTTTATAAACATATTAAAAAGTAGGAGCCCCAAGTGGTTTCCCAGGGCACTCCAGATCTCACTGTGAACAAACGAGATCTCCACTCACCAATTTTCACGTACTGTGTACCATCGATCAAATATGATTTAATCCAACCAAGAATAGACGAGCCAATACCAATCTCACGCAAGTTTCGAATAAGATATCTGTGACGTAGTCTATCTAAGCTTTGCGAATATCCGTGTACATACATTTATTTGCGACTCCATCATCAATAGTTGGTGAACTCATAATTTTTTTCGAAGTAGATCGACCGGCCATAAAGCCATACTGACAAAATGCTTAGCTATAGTAGGTAAAATATCTACTCCTCTGTAGTTAGTTATGTCACTACTTCTGGGTCCACTTTTGAATATGGGTGTGATATGGGGCGTTTTCCAGCGATCTGGAAAGATGCCGGATTCCAATAGATTGAAAGTTAAAGGCACAGAAGAAACTCAGCACATTGGTGGTATCTCGTCAGGACCCTTGCCCTTATTCACATTGTTGCTTAAAAAAGATTTTAAGACATCACTACGAGTAAAGGACATATAGCTCAAATCAACACCTTCGGAAACTTCAAATGATTGAATAGAGTTATGGGCCATGTAAGAGTCAGTTTCGTCATCAGAAATGTAAACACTAAAAAACATCCAAACATTTCGCATAAACTCTCGATATCAAACCTCATCATTGAAGGAAAACCTTTAGTCTTTGTCTTTCTAAGACCAAAATTTGGGGATCACTTGTCAGGTTGCTCTGAGTTTTCCTGATGTACTCTTCGTAAAACTTCGGTCTTTAAGTTTTTAAGCTTAAGGAGTGATCGATAAACCATATATGATGTTGGGGGGGACCGCCAAAAGTCTCAAAGAAGTTTGGCTGGCACGCAGGCCGCTGTATGTGGGCCCAT
>JANSTU010047376.1:0-10361 GCA_027564075.1 Bolitophila hybrida | reverse complement strand
AATGTCTATGATATTATAATTCTAAAGATTTTAATACGATCACCATTATAAATACAATATTAAATATAGGTAAAATACATTATTATTATTGCCAAAAAAAAATATTTGTGTGCCAAAAAAAACGTGCCGATAAAAACATTTGAGTACCAAAATCAATAAATGGGTGACGAAAAAAAAAATTTGATCTCCAAAATAAGTAAATGAGTGTTTGTTTGTTTGTTTTTTTTTACTAATATATATTAATATAGTAAGGATATCAATTTTGAATTATTCACTAATAAATAAAAAAATACAATTTTTTTATTTTTAGAACTCCAAAATTTTATTTACTAGTACCCACTAAATTGAGAACCTGAAATATATATACATATATATATTTTTTTTGTTATGATTACGTAAACTTGATTTTTCCTAATAAACTATTATTTAAATTACTTGTGGCGGATAGAAAGTTTTAGATATGCTGAAGGTATTTCTTATGTCTCTTCTGGAGGAATATCTGTATATAGGCAATAGTCAGATACATATTTATGAATATTGCTTATATTTGGAAGTAATCTTGTTTTTCGATATTATTATTGGACATTAGATGCCATCGCTGCACCTACACATAGCTAGTAGCTAAACACATATGCTGGTGTACATTTTTTTTAATTAATGAAAATTATGTTTATATAATGTTTTATATAGTTATTTTTATATATATATGTATATTTAATAAAATCGTTAAACATTAAAAACAAAAATTTAGTAAAACGTTATTATTTGCAATTATTATATTTTAAATCGTTATTCCGTCAAAATGTTTTTCACAATATATATTATTACGTTTATTCAGCTCTAAAAAAATTAAATTACATTTTAAATACAAAACTTCTTTTTGTAATCTCTATATATTTTGCGTTATTAGTGTAAAAATATAAAAGGACAAAGGAAGGAACAAATTTCAAACTTGTTTCGCTAAATTTAAACTGTAAAGCTAAGAAAAAGCTTATTAAAGTGATCTGTACCTATTGAAGACAGATTAAATATTATGTTTATACAGATTTAAAAAAGAAGCACGGAAAAATATGCTATGCTATAAACATTTTGTCTAGTTCAAATTTTCTTTGGAATGATGGATATATATTTGGATGGATATTGTTATAGTATGTTAGTCTAAAGACAAATAATGATTAGGCAGATTAATTAACTACAATTTTCATATTTATTTTATAATCAAAAATCTTAATATTTTATTAATATGCTTTCTCAACATAATAAAATTATTAGTTTTCTAATTATTTTTCTAGTAATAAAAATAATATAAAAACCAAGATAAATTGTAGTAAATTAGTTTTACAATGTCAAAATTAAAAAAAACATATTTTGCTCTTTTTAAAATAAATATATAAAATGATCTTTATCATAAATATTAAGATTTTTTAAAGCGGAAAGCTTCCTCTAATGGAGAGGAGTGGCTCATATTTTTACCCAAAATTTTAAAAGTTATAAAGTTAATTTTACGTATCACATAAAAAGAAAAAAATAACCCGATAACTATTAAGGAAGACAGAGGCAAAATGTATGTGTGTATAGGAGGGGTAAATAAATAGTCAGTCAAGAGTTCCCAATAGAAAAAGAAAATGAAACATTTGAGGAAACTAAATTAATAAACAGATACCTTTTGCTTTGTTTTAATGCTCTTATAAATATTACATGTAACAATATAAACAGACATTTCCATCACCCCGCAACTACCCCCATTATGCGTTAAATTATTAAATACAAGCTTTTGTTGTAACGGTACGATTTATATTAGTTACTAATCGTTCTATTACGTGGAATCATTCAGTTTCTACCCGTATAGACATGGCTTAAAAAAGATTGCATCCAAATGAGATCCAGGATTATTATTCATCTGAATTTTCAGAATAAAAAGAGACATCATTGACTTGAAATATAAAAATGTAATAAAATAATGTGAAAATTATAAAAATAAATGTTGGCACACAACCACATTTTTAATATTTTTGAGACCTAAATAGATGAACATGGAAACATATGAATTATGGCGACTCCGACTCCAAATAAATCATTTAAAAAAACTATTGAGAGTTTTCTTCACTTACAATTTGCTCGTATAAAAAACCGTGACTAATCGAAGGAAATATAATATGAATAATATAAATGTATGTTATATAGGTTTATAAAAACTAGATACATTTTAAACATTCATTTATATAACAAAATATATAAATTAAAAAAATAATAAACAACAACAATTTCATAAAAAAACAACATGCAAATATATATAAATATCCAAAATAATTGTTACAGGGATGTCCAGTGGACCTGACACGAGCAATCAACTCCAAATCCGAATCGGAAAAAGCAGCAAACCGCAAACTGGCCTTCTCCGTGGAGAACATTTTGGATCCCACGAAATTCTGCAGCAAAAAAGAAAAGTACTCACGCCACTGGCCCGAGGGCTTCGAACGCGACGACCGTCTAGACGATGACCACAGTGACTCACAATCTGGTGAGTTTATTTAGCCTCTTCCTACAATTACAGGCATACAAAAAAAAAAACGAAATTTCGATAGCAAAGCAAACAACCACTCAATTCAACTATATATACCTTTATAAATCCGTATGCAAAACAAACAAAAAACGCTGAACTAAACGCTCAAAGCGCATCGCGATTATATATTTCACCGAAATGCGTGCACTAATTCCCCTGATGCCGCCTCTAAATTCAGCGCACACAGTGCACACAAATTGCACAGCCAGTTGCAAAGGGAGGATTTCGGACGATTGACACGCAAATAAATATTAGGCAAAACGGCCAAAGAGATTTTGTGTTTAGCGTGCGAGCTTTTCCTCATCCAACTATTTTCCGCGTTTACCGGATATAAAGCTGGGCTAAATTTCTAGCGATGTCTGTTGTTTTTATTGAGGATTGGCGGGATAGTTGTGATTGTAAATATATACATATACAACTTTATTTATATAGTAAAACCACCCGATGTATTGCTTTGACAGACATTTTGTGTCAGTTTTTTTTTTGTATGTGAATGCGTGCGTTTTTTTCTCTGACGAAGAGATGCGCGCAGCTTTGACTGATGTTTTAATTGAAATCGATCGCGTATATAGGCAGCTAATGGATAAAATGGAGCAACCATTTTATTGTAAATTGAATTTTTTGCACTCGTATAAAAGCTCCATGCAAAACGTACGAATTTTGAATTGTTTGCAATTTGTAGTTATTTAGTATTCATGCAGTTCGGACGATTAATGTGCGACATTATTGTATGCAGACAGAGTTTTCTATTCTTTTTTAATTCATCGCATTTTTCTATTAAATATTTTGTAACACACCCACACACTTTTACAATCGTGCGAATACTAACATACTAATTTTAAAATCCATGGTATTTGAAATTTAACCCGCACCTATCAAAAAACAGTTTACTCGTTCCCCACTCAACAAACGAACAATTATAATATAGAGTGGGTGAACAATATACAAACCGGGGGGAGGCAGATAGTCTATATGTATATTCGGGGGTTGTATTATATTATACGTGTGCATAATAATACGATTTTATTGCGATGATACTAATAATGATAATAAACACCCTTAACAGCATGATGTTTTGAAAGCACTTGCGCGCTAGCGGTTGGGGACGATTTGCAGAGTTGTCCCGCAGCGCACATAGGCAATTTCGGGCAAAATGGCGTGCCAACAACAACAAGAACACAATCTCCCGTGCAGACAAATAATATGCAAACTCATTGCGAAGCTTCCAACTATATGACTATATATGTATATGTATGTATAAATGGAGCCGGGCATGGGGAGGTCTGGCAACGTTGGCTCAATTGTGTGTTCGCCGAATGGGGTTGTTAGGGTTATGTGCGGTAATTAACAGGCTTGCTAATTAATCGGTGGATCGTTGTGCGGCACACACGTATATATATGCATACTAACACAATCAGAATATACAGTGCCATTGTCAGATGTGCGCAAAGCTTTAAGCTTACAAATTGGTCTCTGCATGCATAAGTTTATAATTGTGGGGGTACACATACATACCCTCGGTATATATGCGTATATATTGTATATAAACACATTCAAGCTAACCAACCCCGTCCTTGCGCGTCTACGATGATAACAATTATTTTAGCTTTTTAAGAGAGTGTGAGCTCAACGCGCGAAGAGAAAGGGTTGGGATATATTCTATGTGATAGCGCATTGTTGCCGTTAATAGACTTGAGTAGGTTACAACAACAACAAACGAAATGATGTGGCGGAAAATAACGGTGAACACGCGGTTTGCACCCAAATGGGAAGGGATTTGATTGTTTTAAGTTTACCGTTCGGTGCGACAATTTCGCGGCAGTGTACTTGTTTTTGATAATAATTAAGTGTTATGTATACAGATGTTTATTTACTTTTTGGGATTATTATGATGGTTTAGTCAATATTATATTATTTTGATATTTTTCTATAAAAGTTAAAAAGGTTTTAGTATTTTGTGAAGATGTATAGAAAAATATTTGTATGAAACTTTTTATTAATTTTATTTGATGGAACATACTTTATTTATACTTTGATTATTTATCAACATTTTTTAAAATAAAATCTTGTTTTTCGAAAGCTGGTTATAATCATTTTCGGTGATTGTATATATTAGTACAAATTCCCGGCGTTGTTTAATACATGTCTGATCATTGAATCATAATATTATTGCTTTCAAACAAGCTTATATGTGTATTGGAGCGTTGTCTTATAGTAAGATGCAGATTTCAAATGCACTATTTTACGAATACTCAGATAAAACCTCATTCTATCTATCTAACATCTTTATTTTTTGCATCCGCCTGATGCACCGTCTTTTAAATCCTGCAGCACATAACTATTAACCCTCTAAAATGTATTTAATGACTTCAAAATTGGGATCAGGTTGATTTCTATAATTTCTCGTAATAATTCAATAGTTAATTTCCATTTGAAACAGAAACGTCTAGAAAAAATATAACTATTACATTAATTGTGTGTTTGGAGTATATTTATATTTTTGAACCTAAATTGTGGGTTTTGTGTTTTAAAAACATTATTAAATATTATTGGTGCCAAATCTCACAATTAATTAGGTATTTCTCTATGTAAAATGTATGTATATTGTTGAGTTTTATCGGTTTTTAGATTTTTGGACTTTACACTCTCTCAGGAACTCACTTCGTCCTGTGCATAATATAATTTGTTGCAAAATATTGTTCCTTTTTTAAATTTTTATTTTATTTTGCGAAGACCAAAATTTTCATGCCACAAACTCAAAACAGCAAAGTCGTAAATTGCCAGTTAAAATCCCAAAAATATGTCATTTCGTTTTTTTTAATTTAGTTGTTATATTATTTTCATTTGATTTTTCCATTTTTTATTTAAATTTATACTGATGTACACATTGTATATTGTATATGTATTATTTATATTGCGAAATCACATAATGTATAAATACTATATAAGTTCGATTGTCTCATATTTTTGAGTATATTTAAAAAAAAATTATTTAAAAACACCGATTTTTGAACTTTAGATTTTTAGGTTGTACGTTTTTAATATAATCGCCAAAGTCGAGGCTTAAAAAAATGTCATCGGATGGCAGATAAACCGTCTCCGGAAACGACATTTTAAAGGGAAAGTTTTGACATGTGGTAATTCACCACCGTTTGTAAAAAATCTATAATAAAAAAGAAAATATATATTTTTTTTCAAAAGTATGGTGGTACTAGACAAAACACTCTAATAAAAAATAAATCGAGTTTGTTTGTCTGGCAGTTGAGAGGTTTCCTGAAAACGCGTTTCATTTTTTTCCCGATTTACATTTTTGAAATAATCAAGTTTTAATACTTTTGAACAATGACTTTTTTCTATTACGAATTTCGTTACAAAACTTTAGGAGGCGATTCTCGACGATATAAGATGTTCGAATATTATTTTTTTTATTGATTTTTCGAGAATTCTTGATAAAATAAAGATGAAGTTATATTTTAAAAATAAATAATTATTGGATCCATACATTTTTATTATTATTTCATATTTTATTATTTCTTTCACATAAAAAGTAACAAAAAAACATACCAAAAGATTTTTCTACTTATTATTATAGTTTTATTATTCTTGAAATGGATTTGTGCGTTTGTGTAATGTAATTTCTGACCAATCCTTAGTACCAGAGAGACTTGCGGAAGTCAAAGACAATTACCAAGGATAATCTCAGAAATAAACTTCAAATAACTACATTCAAGACAGATGCACTAAAGCTTTAAAAAAAATAGTATAAAACTTTTAAAATGTAATTTTATTGATTGTCTTGCGTTAAAAATTTAAATATGCATTATTTCAGCCTAAAAGAGAAGCCATCGATTTCCGCGATTGAGCGTAAAAAGCGACTTTTTTGGGCAAACCATCGCTAGAGTCAATGACACTGATATTGAGCGACGAATCTAAATTTCAGCTCAGGCTTTGAGAGGATGGCCAAGTTACACGAGAAAAAAAGAGCTTTTCATAGATACTATCTCAAATGATTGATCATGTTTCCAGCATCATAATTGGTTGGGATTGTATGTAGGCAAGGATCGTTAGGGCACTTCACTATGTTATCGGAACTGTAACCCAGAGAATTACCAAGCATCGCCTTGAAGAGCATCTATCACCGTCAATTCCTGAACTTCAGAAAAATAATTTTTCAGACACACGGTGCTTCCAGCAAGTCCTCAAAGTAATGGTTTTCCGAAAAGCAAATTCCAGAGTTTTGGAATGGCCTTAAAAAGAGTTAAATGTATATTTTTTTTATATAATTTTTCTTTAAATAACATTGTTATAAGTTAAATTTGTTAATTTTAAATTTTTTTATTTTAATTTTCGAATGGTTGTCCATTTTGCGGTATATATAAATGCACTCATCCGTTTTTTTTGTTTTGAAAAGCTTGTAAAAGTTAATTTATAAATTTTTATTATTGTTCATACATACTTGTACTTAGCACCATCAACACAGCGAAAACTTAGATTTCAGTCTATATTACTTCTTACATCATATAAGCATATAATAAATATCAAGGCCAATTTCACCGAGTACATATACCTTCACCAAATCACAAAACAGTTTAAACAAAATTACCCATAAATCCAGTTCCCCAATACAGAATACCTCTAAATCGACTACAATTTGTTAACACGATGTTGGATGTTCTTGCCGGTCTACAAACAACCCCACATAAAACTCTGACATAAATATACATACAATCACCGAGAAAGGGTGCAAAGCCGACGAATGTTTCAATGTTACCCGGAAAATACAAAAACACGGTAGAAAAACACTGAAACTCGGAATAATAAAAACTATATATACACATGTATTTGGATATATAAATCACAACTTTGAGATGAAATATACCTGTTACGCAACGCTCACAGGGGTTGCGCAAAATTAAATCAAACTTCTTGGCCCAGAAGATCTGCTCTTCGTCCGCTTCTAATTCTTCACTTTGATTTGTGCTTCAAATGCCTAATCCATGAGCATTAAATTGGATGTGCGGTAAACCGCGAAGACGCTCCCGTACGCTTTAAGGGTCGTTAAGTGCTCGCGTTCACTCAACCCTTTTTCATGTATACATATAGAGATATATAAATATAACAACGCTCGTATATTTGTACATTAAAGTGTTTATGGTGGGTGCAAGCAGCGGAAGCTGTAATTTTGCTAGTCGCACGTGAACGACGATGGGATTAAATATTAATAACAGTAAATAACGCAAAATTGCGAATTAATTTATGAATAATAAATATCGGCTGATCGTGTTTAACGCATTTAAGCGCGCACACTGGCAAATTAACGACACATTGCGCACACACATATCCACAAATTCTATATGCATACATATATTATGTACTCACACGGAAAATACCGCGGATAGCGTAATATTAATATTGATTTATTTTAATTAGGGCGCTCGACGAGTTCGCGCATCCAGTCAAACAAACTCTTCAACTAATTTATTTGTATTTACTGCTCTCTTGTTAAACATAAAAACACGCAAATTACAAATCCCGCACCTGCTCATCACCGCACTAAATACTAACAATCAATTAATTACCGCAGCCACTCAACTAAACCGCCCTCAATACACATACATTTATACATATATATATACATACCACCCACACACGCATCCAGACAGACATGCAACCTGTTAAATAATCATATAATTATCATTATCGGTTCTCGCGCGCTCTCGCTCTCGTCTGGCATTGCGTGTGGGTGCACTGACGGAAATCAACCCCAATCGGCGTGTAATTTCCTGTGGATGGTGTCAAACCGCCGACAAGTGTCCATTGCGTTGATCCCTTCGATTGATATTCTATATGCGTGTGTGTGCTTCCCCCGATTACTCCTGCCTGCGAAGTGATATGAAGTATCATATATATATATATATATATATATATTGTATGCGATAATGCATCCCAACCCCCAAACCGGGCTAATTCCCTGTGTGCCCGGCCGTGTGTTTGTGTTTTCACAGTTATCGATAGTCGCTTTGATATTCTGAACGCATATAGGATGAGCTTTAGGGGAAAGGGGTTGTTCGTATATACGCAATGTTGTTGTTTGTCGTCAGAGTTTTAGCGCAATTGATTATTATTGATTTCATTCGGTCTGTAATATGGGGACTCTCATGCTCGGGGGTAGATTTAGCACGCAGACAGAATGTATTGTTTATATTTTTTCTGACGACCTGCTTTTTTTCAGTGGCTGACATGAATGACATGGACGCAGACGAATGTGATGACGCAATGGGCAGCGACATGGATGATCGGGCCAGTGATACTGACTCGAAAAAGGGTGGATCTAGGGGCACATCGCGTGGCAGCTCTAGTGATGGCAAAGCGCAAGGCAACAGTTCAAAACCCAGAAGGTGTGTATTTTGTTTGAAAAAAAATAAGATTTTGCTAGTTTTTCTTAAAGAATCTTCGGAAACAATATAAAGTGTTTATTATAGTGAACGGGTGATAAACAAGAATTTCCGTTCAATTTCCAGGGCCCGGACGGCTTTTACGTACGAGCAACTGGTCTCGCTGGAGAACAAGTTCAAGACAACACGCTACCTGTCCGTTTGCGAACGTCTCAATCTAGCCTTAAGCCTTAGCCTCACCGAGACACAGGTTAGTAAAACTTTTATCTAAAAAACCTATCCACCTTCGAAGAATTACAAAAAATAGCAAAAGTAATAAATTTTTTTTTTTTCAATTTAAAGGTGAAAATCTGGTTCCAGAATCGTCGTACAAAGTGGAAAAAACAGAATCCCGGTCTGGACGTAAACAGTCCTACCGTTCCGCCACCATCGTCCGGTGGAGCTTTTGGTCCTGGTGGCTATGCCGGCGGCCTTCTCTATCCGCACGCAGTACCTTATCCACCGTACGGACCGTACTTTCACCACCTAAGCGCCCACCATTTGGGACATTCGCACACATAGAATTACGCCAAACATTTTAATTGAAAATAGCTGTACATACGATAAGCGCTGAAAAAATCTATACATACATTACCTATAGACAAAACCTATACATATAATATATATAACAATTTGTGATCAAGTAAGCTAGGTATAATCCTTTACTTATATATTATATACTATAAAATATACATATAAAAGACACATAATATAGAATAAGATAAAAATCAAGGGTGTACATAAAAAAGGGGCGCTCGTGCGTTGTTTTTACATCGGTCGGGTCTAAGTGCAAAATTAAATTATATGTCAATTTTAAAATAATTTGTTTTCCAATAACAGAATCGATTCATGATATAGTCTCAGTAATCTATAAATATAAAGTATATAGTACATTATCCATCCCGAGGAAATGTGTATTTCTTCTTCTGCCATTTTCGCACAAGCATTTTCCATTTAATACTGGGAAGAAGTATTCTATTGGTATGAGAGTTTTTAGACGATGCAGACGAATTGGTTATATTTTTTAGTAATAAATGCTCGTGGAAATCGTATAATTGCATGATTTGTACAAATGTTAAATGTTAAGTTGAAAATGTACATTATGTAAATTAAATATAAATATATATACAATTATTATACATTTTATCATCATTTTGTTTGCATTACAGGTAAAATAATAGTAAGTATCAATTGTATTTTATTCATTAATTTACAAAAAAAAAAAAAAAGTTTATTTTCCCTGTATAGTTGGATACAGTTATTTCAAGGATTATATGATAACAGTATATGTACAGTGAGTAACAAAAGTCATGGGACAAGCAAAAATATTTCCTTAAAATAACAATATTTCAAAAACCATAACA
>JANSTU010047365.1:0-10361 GCA_027564075.1 Bolitophila hybrida | reverse complement strand
TTTGAGGCCAAACCGAAGGACTTCTACAAGAGTGGTATCGAAAAGTTGGAAGGACGCTATAATCGCTGTATCGCCATTGAAGGAAACTATGTTGAATAATAAAACTGAATTTTGACAAAAAAATGTGTTTTTTATTGAAACGATACGAACTTTTCAGCCGACCTGTTATATATTATATTATATAATACGATTTAAACTAAATTGTCCATCTTAAATTGTCAGTACACGATTTATTTTATGTAGACTAAATAAAATAATATGACTTATTGATGTTCAAATCCGACATTATTATAATCGACAAAATTCTCACTTTTTTATTTAAAAACACAAGAAGTACTAAGAAATCATTCTTTTAAGTTAAAAAATGTATTGATTATGGTTTTAGAACTTATCTTATATTGAAAACATAGACATTTGTGTTACCTTTGGCTATTTTGACTATAAAATCTAACAGTTAAATTTACTACTTACTACTCATCGAAACAACGCCAAATAAAAAAAACGAGTTTCGAGTATTAGGTATAAATAGAAACCAATAGTCAGACGTGTTTTAAATAAGATCGGAGGTAGCCAGGTATTCGAGACACACTTTAGAGACTGGTTTATTATATACATCACTCGACATTTTACTTTTAACACCTTAAAGTGTCCGCGGTCCAACTTTTCGATACTCTGATACTCCTACCAGAAAGAATAGAGAAATCATTGCTGTTAAAACCGCTAAAGGATCTGTCTCTCTCTCTCTGAGTCGTAGAAAGGCCTATCATCGACAGTAGAGGAGGGCGAATAATATTATTTCAATTTACTGAACCCTGCGCCGCTATCTCCAAGTACGAGTTGTGTCTCATTCAAATTCGAGCCGACTTACTTCTGGGTTTTGGGACGCGTCTGGTAGGTATTTTCGCTTAGATCGATTTTCCTGCAAAACGTATTTAGTTCGTCTTTTTTGGAAATCATTACGTAAAGGCAAGTGAACAAATCTTTATTTCCGCAAAAAAAATAACGCTTCTCTCTTCGTATATGGCTCCAGTTTTTGTTAACGAGTTTTTTGAAATACAACAACTGTTGCATATAGTTAACAACATTCGCTAAATTTGTTCTGAACGTATGCGGAATTCGGCTGTAGATTCTAGTCTAGAGAATTACAACCCCCACTCAAATATCTGTTCACGTCTTTGCAGTTGCTGTTCATGTCTTTGTTGGTTGTCTTTGTGGTTTTATTGTTAACTCGGATGAGCACGTAGAACGAGCGTAGGCTGGCTAGAATTCTATTTGTTAGACGAAGATTGTAATGTGGAAGATTGCGATTCTGTGGAGTTTGATGGTGTGATCGAATTCTGACTTAAATTAGCTATAATAGCGATAATGTGGAGATGAGATGGGTCTATAGGCTTCTGTAATGTGGTTACGGAGCGGAGCTGTCTTTGTTGAAATATGTGTTTAGATCCTCGTAAAGTTTGCAGCATGTGAAAAGATCCTATTATATATAATTAATAAATAAACTCTATTACTCACAGATTTTGTTTATAAACACCACGCAAAAGAATAAGTAATAAAACTATGCAATGTATGTTTTAAAATTGCTTACTCTTTAATAATGCAATTTAAATATGCAATAGGAATACTTAAATTCTACTACGCAAAAAGAACATTAAATTCAACAATAGAAATGCTCGAGAAGCCATTTTGAATGCACAAAAAATACTGAATAACGGTACTCCTCGAAAAGGGTTATGTTGCACCTATATACATTTATTTTGCAGGTCCTCGTGCCACGTGCCATCAAAACAAAATGCCATTTTGATAATAACAAATCACCATCAAAGCCGCAATCTCCCCCTAGATCAACGGGACACATTACACATGACTTCGATATTTACACACTACACACACAAAAAGAAGAACGCACTATTGAGACTCTTCAAGTGTTTTAAAAAGAGGACAAGTAACACAAACTTAAGATTTTTAAATGATCACACATCCACATTGCGAGAAGCGCCTGATGTATGTGGTAGAAGGTAATAATATAAGTGTTCGGATATTTATAGATTAATTGTAATACATAAAATAATATAAAGTGAGCTTTATGTGGAATAAAGAAATATTTATTTCTGTTTCTTTTTTGAGTTCATATTAAATAGATAAATGAAATTAAGCTAATCGGTACAACGAAAATGATCTGAATCGATCGTCGAAAAAATGTGTCCCTCTTGTGTCATGAAATCTGTCATGTTCCTGAAAATAAATACGAAAAACGTTAGAAAAACTTGAATACTATAAACCACCAATAACTTACTTAATTTCATTTGATGAAAAGTGGCTAAATTTTTTTTCTAGTTCCTTTGTGCTGATTCCGTCCTCTGTTTTAGATTGTTGAATAGCTTTGAAAATAAGGAAATGCTTAGCATCTAGTCCAGTTGAGTTCATTGACACAGAATCCTTGCCATGTGAACCGATACCATTCCCGGAAAATGATGCATTATTAGGATACTCGCCGGCTACTTCCTTTGAATACTGTTCGGCTTTAAATCGGCAATGCAACACTTCTAGCAAATGGTTAGTGTATTCGTTGACCACTATTGGCATCATTCGAAAAATCATCAACGTTTTTCCACCTTCTTGATTGCGTACAGATCCATATAGACGCGCATACGCATTCACAACCACCTTTGGTACATTATTGGTTTCGCCCTCCTCTAACCAAAAATGACCTTCAATCTCGCCGGTATGATCTTCAAGTTTGTATGTAATTTTTGTACTAGTGTGCTCTATAGATCGAACTATGGCCACAAGCGAAACCTTTCCAAAGGTCATTCCAAATAAAGTAGGACCACTTTCAGGAGATTCAAGAATTTGTCCAATGACCATTGCGACAATTCCCTAAAATAAATTAAGGTTATATGTGTTTTTTAGTGAATGTATTTTATTATGTACCTCAGGTTTTTTTTGAGATGGAATTCCACTTCCGCCACCTACGGTTTCATCAAAACCACCGGCTCCAACTGAAACATACAAACAAAAATTTACACTACAATCTAGGTAAACTCCTTTCTGAATACTTACAGCTCTCGTTCATATTAAAAATATTGAGTATAAAAAAAGTCAAAAGAAATCAATCAAGATGTCTTGTGATTGATGATGATTATAGTTTCGGCTTTAGTTTATAACTTTTGTATATTTTTACGATTTGCCGGCTTTAGAATTTAGATAATTGTTAGAAAAACTAATATTTAATGCAGCAGGTGACAGCTCTGAATGTTTTGCGTAATTTCGCGCTAAAACATATTACAGCCTAAAAAGTACGTCTAAAGAATTGCAGTGCTGCCAACAGGGTTCTAAAATAAAACGTTTTCAATTGGTGCTTGGGATTTGCGCCACGGGCAAGTGTAATTAAGCGCGACGTGCAGAAGTTATTTTTTATTGCTCGGTTTATTGTTAAATGTCAATTCATATTTGTCATACAAAGCGCAGAAAAAGTATATTACATAGAAATTACATATATTCAATTTAAACCGAGATTTAATCTTAAAGTATAACTAACTTACAAAAATGAACTTATTATATAATAAAAATCAAAATAAACAGCTAATAGTAATAACAATAAGATCGAGCAAATTGGGGTTCTTTAAAAAGATAAACCTAAACAATTCAACAGTATTTTTCTCGGTATCTTTTAATAAATAAATTATGTAGTCCGCTAATACAGGCTTGAATATATTGAAGAAAGCGTCGAATTATTTTAAAAAAAAATTATATGTTCGCTAGAGTAGTGGGTATAATTAAATTACGTGTACGATCAGAGCGCGCAAAGTAAAATAATGTGTACATTTGTTTTGGTTCAGTGAAATTTATAATTTTATATGTACAAAGTGATAGTCTAAATTTGTAGAATTCAAATAAAGGGCAACCAAGCAAAGAGTTAATGTTTATGTTTTAGCAAACTAAAAATAAATCTCAGACAAGAGTTAAAACATATTTCCATATTTCCAGTTTACGTCGACATAGCACACTACACATAGAAAATATTACATAACCATTAAGAAAATGTGGTAATACGGAGTATAGTTTTGCGATAGTTTGTGCCAGGAATATAATAAAAAAAAATCATTTTTAACCTAAGTTTTTGTAGTTTCCCTGTAGTTTTTTTTTGCTTGCGATTTGCGGCACTAGCAAATGGGAAGTGTAATAGTTGCACCTCGCAAAACCACGAATATAATAGACAAATCATTTTTAACCTGTTTTTGTACTTGTACGATAATTCCCTGAAGTAATGATAGTTTTCCTGCATTATATATAATTATTATTAATAATATTATTAATATATTTGTTTTTTAAAAAGTCACAATAGTATTTAGCTTAATTTATATAAAATCATTCACAATAACTGCTGTCAATATTCTCACAAGCACAACAAAGATAAACAAAAAAGAACATTCGCAAAGTTTACTTGATTCAGTATAGACTAGTAAGTAGATAGCTAGAAGATAACCAGAAACCCCACATATTCCTAGTATGGCAGAACACGCTGCTCATCTGACGGCAACTCTACATGCAAAGCCGTCTATTTTCGAAGTAGTAGCTGCCGATTCATTAAACTCCACATTCTATCCGGCTATTAAAAGACTGTGTAACGTGAGTATATCCAGTATTCATGAATATTTAATATTAACACATTGATTTTTCTCTTGATTGTCATTCTTTACATAGCTTCTTGCCTCAATTAATCCGGAAAAGTTTAGCTGGACTATTAGATTCTACGATGAGCTGTTTCTAGTATTAAATGGAGCTGTGCAGCAGTACTATATTCGACATCACGGTGAGATTGCATAAAAATACACCATTTAATACATGCATTTTTTTTCACTTTAAGGCGGTTCGCTGTCTGAAGTTTTTTACGGTCTGACAAGAACAACTAATCAACCACGAGAATATCTAAGCCGCAAATCGAAAGCTGTTATTTTCCTGTCACTCGTCATCATTCCTTATATTCGACAAAAACTAGACAAACTTACTCAGTCTTGGCGACAGGCAACAGATGACTCGCCAACGACGACCAAACATAGAGACCTTAAAATTCAGGCCATTAAAGTGTATAGTGGATCCGTGGCAATTTACGAGTGCCTTCAGATTGTTCAATACATTGCGTACATGTCCAATCGATCTAAATCTCATTCAAACCTACAGAGAGCACTTTCAATGCACTTGACCTATTTACCGCCTAGCGATAGTGGTGACTGGACGTGGTCAGATTTAATGCGAGGGCGGATAAAGTAATCATACATATTTTATGTTATTTTATGATATTTATCAAATTCGAATTTATAGGCATTCCACGGTTTTAACGGGACTTGTATTTCGAGGGCTAGAGCTGTCTGCCTTTTTCTTGCAGTTCGTGCAATGGTGGCAGAACGAGGCTGGCAAAGGAAACCTAACAAATCTACCAGTACCGGATCCACCGGAATACGATACGTACAGTGAAAAGTATACGGGAATTTGTCCGATATGCTGTCAGACCTGGCAAATGCCAACTGTTCTAATTATTTCTGGGTAATTATAAAAACGTATTGCGTAACAAATTAAACGGATTTTATCTTTTTAGCTACGTATTCTGCTACAAGTGCATTGTAACGCATCTAAACCGCACAAAGTCTTGCCCAATCACTCGGTATCCGGCAACTATAGAAGATTTGTTACGTATTTATGGAAGTAAAGATCATTGATACTATTTTTTAAAAAAAATAAGAACTCCTTTTGATGTATCATTCATTCTACTATCTTAATTTAAAGGAATAAACTGGATTTGTGATAAAAAAAATGCGCATATGATTTACAAACGCACAAAGTAATATAGATTTCTGATTTGTATTTTATAGTCTTTATATAGTTTACAAAACGTTTCTAGTGCTTCTTCGGCTTACCGCCGCCGCCCTTCTTGGACACAAACTTCTTTTTCTTGGTCGGTGGTTCGTTCAGTTCGTCGAATCCCTTGGAATCTCCGATTGTGTGCTCTCCGCTGTAGAAAAACATTGTATTTAGAAAAATATTTTTTCAAAATATAAATAATTTATATTTACCTCTTCACCGAAATTATGGTGGACTTACTTTTGGCCAATGCTTTGCCCCAGTCCTCATCGGTGCCCTTGATAGCAAAAGAGCTAAGATTCTCTTTTTGCAGACGTTTTAATTCTTGCTTTTGTTTTTTCTCCAAATCCTGTAGCAATAAATAGATTTAATTAAAACTGTGACACGAAATATTTATTAATCATCTTACCTTGGCTGCTTCGTCCAGTTCCTCAGTGAATGTTTTCTCTGTGGCAACCATTGCTTTGCCAGTGTTCAGCGTGCTTGTTTGCACCATGGACTCCTCTACAGATGTCTCCATCACTACCAGACACTTTTTAGTCATCTTTTTTATACAGTCGAAGAATTTTGCCAGAATCTGATTAATCGGCATATTGAATTCCTCCAGCAACGAGTCCATAGTCTTATTTTGCAGTCCGACACCGAGCAGAATAGCCTTTTGCAGTGAATCGATTTGTACATCGTCCAGTTTATGCTGGAAGTACAGCTGACACAAGTCGGTGGTCAAATCAAGAATAAGTCGATACTCGACCTGATTACGAGAGTATGACTCTAGACGTTGAATATCGTGTGGCAAAAAGTATACGTCCAACAGACGCTGCGAAAGAGACTCCGACTGTACAGTAATTGCCTTGTTGTCAAGCAGAGACAGTGCCAGTCCTGTGGAGAACGTTTGGAATGTCTTGCCAAGCAGTTTTAGTACACGACGACGGAAATCTTGGAAGTACATTGTCAACCATTCACTGGATCCAGTTTTCTCCGTTTGTATCGAAGCAATCATAATTGTTGAAAACTCTCCGGTTAGCTCGTTTGGCTTTTGAGCCAAATACACAGGTACAAACTTTTGAGTCTTCCAGAACTTTAGCAGATCCGCGGTTAAACCGAATGAGGTACCGATGTAGTCGAGTTTTTCTGGTTTTCGTTCGTGTAGTCGTTTCAAGAGGGTAGGAATTTTTTTACGCGGTGCAATGACCTCTTTTAATAGACCCAGTTCTTCGTCGTCGATCTTGTCAATGCCATCATCACTGTCTTCGCTCTCGTCATTAGCCTCGCTCAACAGTGTAAACTTGCCGGCATAATAGTTTTTCAGCAGCTTTAAAGCTCTCTTTCCGTATCCCATCTTTGAAAATTAAACAGACATCTTTAAAATAATTCTAATTTAAATATACATTTAATAAAACCTACCCGCTGATAATTTGGATGAGTTGCAATACGCACAATACGCGCTCCGGACAATTTTGGGAATTCACGATCGTTAAACTGCTCGGATACATTCCATGGTATCAAATCACCGGCAGCCTTTCGACCACGAGCCAATGAATCACTGACACTCTGCGATGATATTTGTCCTTCCAGACACACCTGAATCACAACCAGAATCTCGGGTAAACTGTCTTTCTTTGTGATTGGACCCAATAAGCAAAATAGGTGATGTGCCGGTGCATCGCTCATCATTTGCAAATCGTTCGGGCTATTCTTGTAGTGAGATGCGACGTAAATAGAGACGAGACGTTGCAAGAATGTTTCGGCTGCACGGTGATACGAGAATAGGGCATCACGATCAATGTAGTACAGTTCACAGGCATCCGGTGTAGGGCAACCTGAACTGAGATGGGGTACAGATGTTGCGTCCAGACACAACAATGACGTTAGCCACGATTCGACGGCATCGTTTGGTCGATAACGAATTGACTCCTCAAGTTTTATCTATAAACAGATATTCATCAAAATCAGCGCGCATTTTTATAATTGTGTTTTCTTACCGGAAGAGGAGCATTGTTCTCTTTCTGAATCTGTGATATGAGCTTCAGACTCAACGATCGACCGGTACCTTCATAACCGTTAATTGTCGAAGCCATGAATACTAAATATGGTCCAAGCATCTTTTTTACCGTGCCCAGCGGAATGGCAGCAGCCTCGTCAATAACCAACAAATCGGCAGCATTCAACAGATTTGCATCTGACGGAGCAATATACTGAATTGTCTGTCGACTATTTCGGGTAATATTAATTCGAATAATGGCCTTTTTGAATTCCGGATTTGTCGAACGAATAATAGTGTAGTCAGTGTGCTCTTGATATTCCAAGCTATCAAAGCCTTTCAGTACAAACTCGAACAGGGTGATAAGATTCTCGGGATGTGGTGATGTAACGTAAATGTTAACATAACCAAAGGCAACGGCAGCGGAAATTGACAGACCCATTGCAGCAGACTTTCCACGACCACGAGCTGCTGTCAGGGAGGTCGGAGGCCTACAAAAAATACAGATTAGAAACGGCCTAAAGAAATCGTTTAATCAAAAATTACTTTAGCTGCTTCTCGGCGAGAGCATCAATGAATTGAGCGACTGCTTTCGCTTGGTCATGTGTTCGACACAGATTGACAAGTGGACCTGCTGGCGGTGTGTCGCGCAGACTCTCCTTAAGCTCATTCAAAAGTTCATCATTTTCAGAAGAAGAGCTTGTTGTCTAAAAGTAAAGTTTTTATTATTTTAAAGAAATTATATAATTACAATTAAACATACCGCAACCGGTGATACACTAGCGGTTTTTGAGCTCAAAGGCAAAACGGTCAAATCATCGTTGACCAACAAGCATCGGCCACAGTCGGCCAGCGACAGGATCAGACGTTCGTTGAACCTACACGTGATGCTCTGATGAGCCTCGGTTCGATAGCGCTTGTGCACGTCCATGCTCATCGTGTACAGTTGTTTCAGTGAATTTATTGTTTTCAACAACAATATTATCAAACCGCCACCTTCAACCGTTTCAACGGTTCTGGCTAAAAGATTTGGTGTTAATGCCTCAAAGTCCTGCAGGACACAGACACCGTAAGTACGACCGAGAATTGTGTGCGTCTCCGAATAGTAGCGACCGTGAATGGTGGTCGACACTCGGAACGTATCGAATAAATCCGCTTCGTTAACATCGATTTTACCGGCTTGGATTTTCTTCTGGCGCTTCTTACCATGACTGCAATTAATTCAAATGTTTTATAAATAATTTTCTCATAATTAAGTTCTCAATAATAGGTTATTACTTTGAAATGGCATCGTCCTTGTTCTTGTAACACCACAAAACTGTGGGTCTGGCCTTCACGGTAGATTTGGTTAGCATATCGTACAAAATAGGGACCTATTTTATTAAAAGCATAAACAAAGTAATTAAACATAATTCTCTGTAAATCCCAGCGATATATTTACCTGATCCCTAGCCTTGTCACCAACAATAATAAACATGGTGCGGTGTCCTAGCTTAACGCCATTCTCAATCATCACACGGATACGATTGTCGATTTTCTTCTTAACCATTTTGTGGCGGTTACACGTTTAGTTTTAAATTTAAAAAATGTAATTAAAAATTAAAATACTCCGTGCACAGGTCTAATCGGGTTCACGATTTTTACTAATTTGACATATTATGGACGCATGTGCATTAGTGAGGTTATGCGCGCAAACGTATATATGTCATATGTTGTGGTAGGGCTGCGTGCATGTGATAACAAAAATATATAATTTTATGTTTGCTAATTGTACTAGATTTTATATTTTATAAAAAAATACTAATTCAAATTTATTCACCTATAATATAAAGGTACGAATAAAACGTGCAGTAAATATATTTATTTTGTGGTGTTAAATATTTAATGTTGTGCTACAATTAAATAAAAATAGGTGACATGAATTATCAGACTTTCCCTTTAACAGCAATAAAACACAAGCAAACTAGACGTAAACACTATTTTGATGCCAGACTGTCACAAAAAACTAGTTTATTTGGTAACATAAACATTCAGCGGAAATAGACTTAGAATGTATATGATGATAATTGATAATTCTACCCTGACTCACTATGTCCCGTTATCAGATTTATTGCGTTGATATTCAGTAGTTTTCTTAGTTTTCATTTGTAGACCCCAATTCACAAAAATGATTCGGCGCTATCAAAACCCTTAAGGGTGAGAGGGCGTCAAAGTTTTTAAAAAAAAACAGTAAAAGTATTTTTTTTTAGAATTGGGGGAGAGATACCCAGGAGTGTTGGGTATTGATACCCTGAAAGGTATTTAAAATACCTATGTTTTATATGAATAAAATCGGACTATCCTTAAGGGAGATAGGGGCAAAACGGTATTTTTTTGTATTTGTGTATAAAGAAGGAGGGATGAAAGGGTTAAGAAAAATTATAGGGTTTATAATTAAAGAATAGGAGTTTTTGCACACAGCCGTACTATTTTAGGGTTCGTGAAAATTATACTTTAGGCGTGGTGACAGTTTAAAGTA
>JANSTU010047354.1:0-10362 GCA_027564075.1 Bolitophila hybrida | reverse complement strand
TATATATGCTGTATGTATCTCGATCGCATTTAAAAGTAATCCGATTTCGAGGGTTCAGAAAAACATTAACTACGCAATCGAACAAAAGCGAAACCGTCACCTGAGCTCTAATATGTGTCATAAAAGATCGCGATATTCAATAAGAATGTGCGCGCGGTGCTCACTCTGCGTATCTAAGTATAATCCGACCGCCAAAATATTTGTCTAAGCGTAAAACAGGTAGTCGCGACGTGTCTTTTAAGTGCACGTTTGATGCCCGCCCGCCTGCATTCGACCGTTGCGTTCGACTTGCACGCACAGGTATACATTTTTTTCGGTAAATGCTTGCGAACGACGATCAAGATGTGAAAGATCATTGATCATTTTGTGTATTTATATACTGTGAGATGTTTGTTTTTCTTTGATTGTGTTTACTTTAACGCCAGTTAGTGTGTAAAGGTGTAAATTGAATAATTGGAGGTTTATCTTCAATTTGTAAAGGTAAATTGATATATGGACAAACAAATTATTTGTAATTTTAAAATAAATATTTGTTATTATTATTATTTTTTGACCACAAGCGATAATATCATAATAACATACACAAAACCGCAATGTCGCCAATGTGTAATCCATATAACAATAAAAATTGTTGAATAAAATACAAAAAAATACTTGACCGATTTACCTCGGCTATAGCTTCAATATAAAAATAATCTCTATCTCATAATATATGACTCATAATCTAAAACCACATACTTGTGGTTACTATATTCTTATATGTGTATTATCTAGTAAAATGTATGACTAAATCTTTAGCTTTAGTAGATTTAAAAATAAACAGTGAAGTGTTCATAATCAGTTATCACACTTGAATATAATCGCAACTTGATTGGTTTGACGGCATGGTCAGGATGGCCGAGTGGTCTAAGGCGCTGCGTTCAGGTCGCAGTCTACTTCTGTAGGCGTGGGTTCAAATCCCACTTCTGACATACTTTTTTTTTAAATGTTGAATATGTATAATTATATTTTAAATTTGTCCGTAATTTAAAATTTGTTTAATTTTGAATCACTTGAAGTTAAAAAAAAATTAAACCATTTGAACATATAATAAATGTTTAAATTTTGTGTTTTCCTTTATATAAATGTTGGTACTAGTTATTTTTTCAACATGCCAACATTTACTGAAAATTAGTAAATATTGCGCATAAATCAAACCGACATTTAGTAAATCTGAAAATGTGCATATCACACCACCATTTATGTTACTCAAAACCAGTAAATTCTGATGTAATAGATGCCAATATGTATTTAAATTACATGATAATTTAAATATTTTTTTTTCTAATTCAATTATTATTCGTAAAATAAGAAGTAAAATTTACTTAGTTTGAGTAAAGTTTTCTTCTTTTGATTTTAAGAAATTTACTACTATTTTGGGGTCCGCGCAGCTTTTTCTTGCTATTTTATTATACACGAAATGAATGTTATAAATAAATAACTTTTAAATAAATTAAAAGAACGTCGAACGAGAATAAAAACGATAGATGTATTCGATTTGTCTATTTATCGCGGAGTCTGCTAATTCATACATAATTTCAATTGTGCATATACCAAAGCTCTGATATTTTTAAATCTAGTTTCTAAAATGTCCTACGCCACATAGTTCTCATCTCAGCAGTTATTTGCAAACGCGATATCAAACGTGCGGTTTCTCCAGGAACACAGGAACGTAAATGATATAATTTTGTGAACATTTGAAAGATTTTCATTTTCATAAATTTTCTTAAAGTCTGCATAATTTTCAGACAAGGTCGGAATTGTAATTTTTAACAACTGGATTGGACGATTCATTTACCAATCTTTGGAATTAAGTGATGTTTCTCTGTCCTCTAGTTTCAAAACGTTTCTTGAATATCATAGAAAAGATTTTCTCCCGCGACCATAACGTATTTTTAAAATAATTTCACTCATCTTTTTCCAAACCAGCAAAAAACAGCAATCTAACAAAATTGCCTCTAAATTTCTTTTGCTGATATGAATATATGCTTTATTTTTTCATGTATCAGAATCTTTACCGTAATTGATTTAATCGGTTAATTTGATATAGATTTTACACTAATTTTTAAAGATATTTTAACAGACAAAAGACTAATTAATAGCTAGTTATTTATTACTTATAGAAATCTATGTTATATTTAAGGTTTGTACTACACTCGCTACCCGACATGCCTTTTCACTATTATAATGTGCAATAGTGAAAAGGTAATTTTCAGTATTGTATCACTACGATTTTTATTTAATATTTATTCTCACCGCTATTTTAGTTAGTTACTATTTAGTCACTATTTTTTTTTTTTGTTTTCGAAGAACCATAATGTTCCGGCAGCATTAACTTGCTATTTTATTATACACGAAACCGAGAATATATTTTAGAACGACAATGTTATAATAAATTACAACCCTTTTTCAATCTTTTAGCGCAATATTTTTTAAATTTATTTATTTTGTTTTAGCAATAATGTATCCTCCAATTTAACCGAAAATGTTATTACCATAACATTATTCTTTCATTTCCTTTCAATAAACGAAAATTGATTACCAAGGACAAAAACATTGTGATTATTATCTGGATATTTTTGAAATATTGATTGCACACATTTATTTATTTTCAAGAGCATTTTTTAAGGTTTCTTTTTAATGTTTAGAAGCTTTTTTCATCGGAACACTTTTACTTTACCCTTCATAGTTATGTCAACATTTTTAAACAGTTTCTGAAATTTGGATGGATGAATGAACTATAATCAAAATTGGATTAGTGATTGGAGTAACGTTCTTAAAGAACGTACGCACGCAGGTCTCAGTAAGGACCCATTGTGTTTTCATATGACTATCCACTCTGACTAATCGTAGTCTTCCCCATCCAAAATCATCATCATTTTATGAGCATCACTACTAGTAGGCCTATTTTATTATATTTCTCATAGTGCCTACTGCCACCCAATAAACTAACGCTAACTCTCTCATTAATATATAAATTTTATATATATTTTCATAATTTAATAGTTTGCTTGATTCGAAGCTATTTCTTGCAAGTGCATGCATCAAAACTCAAAGATAAGTTTAAGTTTATCAGAAATAGATCGAGTAAGGACTTTACAAATAAAAATTCGCTCAACTTTGTTTATTACTTAACATGAAAAGTAATATGTTGAATCATAAAGGCAACATAGAAGCTTTGAGATCATAATTTAATATATAATTCAAGTATATTTGCTATACTAAATATCTCATCGAAAACATATTATGCAAACGGGAATATTATCTGCGGCATACTAACTATAAATAACTCATAAAAAACAAACATATTAGGTACCCAATAAACTTGGGCGCACTTAAAGTGTCTCCAGCCATAAACAAGTCAAGTGCGCTTGTATATAACTAACTATATTTATACATAAAAGCACTTAAAAACCAATAATAACCATAATTTACCTGTTTAAATATCAACTATGCCATAAAGGTGTACTATGTAGCTCGCTATGTAAATAGTACTTGGCTTTTGTAGATATATTTGTATCTCTGATGTGTATTTCCTAAAGATATTATTAAGATGATCCTTCCCTATGGTGCAGCTGTTGTTGTTGTATTTAATGCGGTAATATGTGGTGTCGGCTGATTTGTTGCACTATAAATAATCTCGGACGCACTTATGACCAAAAAAAGCGCAATGGCAATAATTCACTTTGATAAGAAACAAACAAACACAACAAAAAAGAAAAGAATAACGCACTAATGCACATTTATTGCACGCCGGCATAAATTTTACCGGATGGCGGCGAGTGTCGTCCACGGTATATAAATTATATCTCTCTCCTGTGTATATGTACTTATATTATTATGTAGTTACACACACGATTCGCGCACACACACACCTACACTTTCTTGCAAAACTTGAATGTTTTCTATATATAGTCAAATCGCAAGAGATTGTTTCGAGCAGCGCTAAAATTTATATGCGGTCTGGTAGAATATATGAACCAAATCCTTTGGAGTTAATAAAAAGTCCTGCGTCCACATGAATTGCACAATGTCAATAAAAACAACAAATTGAAAAACAACCCGAAACCGAAACCGAAATCGCAAGTGCGTCCAATGACTTTTACTAATGCACACACATACAACCTCGTCTTTAAGAACTCTCAAACAAACTGTTTCTCCGATCGAATTCAATTGTTGAAAAGCAAGTCCGTTCGGCTCGCCCAAGCAAAACCGGCTCAAAATGAACGCACGATAACTACCTATATGATGTATATACGATAGCCTAGAGAGTGTAAGTGTGTATATACGGATATTTGGGGCGTGGCTTCGTTTAAGATACGCCCACCTCTATATATATTCATTGAAATTGCGCGTATATACACAGTATACTTGTATAATGACTTCTAGTTATATGTTTCATTGAATATAGTGTGGCTCGAAGACATTTGAGTGTTCACGCATATTTTTGTTTTGCTGTCTTTGTTTTGTTTACTTCTTGGAAGCGTTACTTTTTTACAGACTTTGAAATATTTTCTTGAAATCGTAATGTTTGCGAAAATGTCGCATGTTTTTTTCTTGTTTTATATATACGCGAAACGAGTTTGTCACAGAAACATATATTATTAGTTTATGGTTTATGCTATAAATATACATATACCTATATGTTATTATAGTATATATCATTTTGTAACGTTGTCGTATGAATTGTAATAATATTTTTTTTTGTATCGTGTACTAAGTATATGCGTAAAAAGGTTATATATATGGCATAAGAGTGCGCATTCAATAGTGTATTATCTATATAGATATTTATATTTAATGACTTTTATTAGGTGTCAACGCATTTAAATCTTTAATTTGTGTGCGTATGCGTAAATATTTATTATGAGTGGATTGTATTCACATTATATACACATATAGGAATTTTAATAATATTTTATTGAAAATAAATGGAAATATTTCACAGCATTGAATAGTATGTCTTTGTCTGGAAGGATGTATTTTAAGATCAATAAATATTTTATATTAAAATTATTTATTTACAATTGTCAATATTTTCAAGAATATTTTTTTTGTAAGTTCTATTTGGACATGAGAATATATTGTGAACCTAAAGAGCTATAAGAAATCTCCAAATTTTATTATATAGCACAATTTCATAGACAAAGATATAAGATATGGTTTATTTGAATATTTGATGGAGGTGCATCAAGAATAACAAATAATGATCCTATAAGGTTACACTAGGATTTCTCTTTGATTGTTGATGATTGTAAATTATACGAAGTGAAGATAGATAATGTAGATTATAACAAATGTAAGTAAGAACATTTTTATTTATTTTTTTCTGATTACGATAAAAATATAAAAAATAAATTAAATTTCCTATAATGAAAGATTAATTTTGAATTTATTTTTATTTCATATTTGTTATTAAATTAAGCACTTCAAAATATTATATTGACTTGTCGTATACCGAAAAATAAATGTTTTTTTGTAAGGGTAGAGTTCGTTTAAAAAATAAAAATAATAAAAAATAAAATAAAAATAAATAAACATATTGCAATTGTCTGAAGCAGAGTGCTGGCTTCAACTCGGTACCAAATATGTGAATTGGGAATTGCAATTAATTAGAATAATCTCTGACTTTGAAATTTCTTGTGTATTTATAAAGTTTGTTTTTTCCATTTTGCACACATTATATTGGTACAAAAAAATTATTAAAAATGTATTATAATATATCTGGTAAGCGAATAAATTTTGATCCGATATATAATGGCATACTTTCAAGTTTTTGGTCATTTTCTGAGAGGGTGTTACATGCGAACACAGAAAACAGCTGTTAAAGGTAAAAAAACTCGTTCCGTCAGTTTCTCGTTTCGACTAACGTTCTTTGCCACCACCAACCCCCTCAACGGAACCCTGTTACTTAATATCAACATTTTTTAGAGGGGCAATCATCCGCTTAGTGAAAGGGGCTCAAAGTATTACACACATTTTAGAAAAAATCTATTTGGACCATCAATCGATAGGTAATTCAAAACGCTATCACATAAAAAATATAAATAAAATCAGACAACCTTTAAGGGCAAAATTTCAATTTTTCTATTTTTGTGTATAGAATTAAGAAAGATAATTCATAAAACCTTGCGGAATTCCACAAAATACGATAATCTTATTCTATTCTGTGCACACCATTTAAGTTAGATAGAACTAAGTAAGTAAATATACTATATGATGTTATTTTGCTTTTTAAAAATAATGTCCAAACATTTGGATACGGCAGGAAGTAGTCTTTAAATCGTTCTTGTCGAAAATAATGTAAGCATTGGGATTATATTTGCGCGCTTCCAAGACATAGAGAACGAAGACAAAGAAAGTATCCAATTAAAAATAATACAATCGATCGGTAAAATATTCACGATATAATAATTAATTTTTTTAAAGAAATCCAATACAATGGCATTTCTTAATTATGAAAAAGTTTTACATTGTCTGAAAAATAGGAAAAGGAAAATTCATTAATACAATCAAAGGAATCCGACAAAACTTCCGGAGAAGGCTCACGAAATCGATTTGTACTATATGTCTACGACAAATCAAACTGTATCGACCTACAATATACTTATATTGTAAAACAGTGTCCAGTTTGTTAATGATTAAAATTAAATTAAATTAACAATTAAATAATTTTAAACACATTGTAAAATTGTTAAAAATTTTTAGAACTATTATAATATTCTCGTGCGAAATGTCCCTTTTAACTAAATAAATGTCCTTCATCAATTTTATAATCAAACCCAATGATAGATAGATAGATTATCATTGTCGGTGAATTCAACGAGAATGTTCTGGAAGTAACTCTTAATGCAAATACTAAAAAGTTAGTAAATGTTTATTGACAATCTAGCCCCATACATTTTTTTTCAACTGAAGCCTCCAATTTCAGAGCTTTTGTCTCTCGAGATTTTAGACTTTAACACAAATAACTTCTGGAGTTAAAGACATTACATGCCTGGTTAACCATAGCTTTTTAACTGTTTCCGTCGTAACTTTTAAAAGAATAAAATACATATGATTTTATGACCAAATGGTTAAAAAAAAAGTGGAGTTAACTATGTCTCTATTATATGCACCTTGGTTTAAGGTTGTATTTAGGGACAAACCGCAGCCTTAGTATAATGACTATATACTCCTATCATTGTTGATAGGCCATTTTGTGTTAATGATGCAGTTTTGATTATTATTATATATGTTTTTATATTATGTAAATTAAAAATATCACGTCATTTTACCTAAAATTAAATATTGACAGTAAGTAATTTAAATATAATTTATTTAAGAATAATTAAAGGTAATGGAATTTCAGATAAAATTCCCGTTATCACACTAAAAATGAATAATACACAAAATATTGATTCCTATAATATTTACGGCAACATGGACAAAAGACTTATGTAAGAACAAGTAGACACATCGAGTTAAATTACAGAGAAAAATAGAAAATTACAAATTATAGGCAAAGAGTACATACAGCAAAGGACAACATTTCTCAGAAGTAAAACAAGCTCGTCCAACTTGTACGAAGTACGAAGTAAATGTGAGATATTTTTGGTTAAAGAAAGGGTATTGATTAACACATTTTGGAATACTACCGATTGGATATATTAAAATGACCCTTACAAAAACATGCCAAACAGATAAGATCATTACTAGATGTAAAACGTGTATGCCGAAATAAGTTTTTGAAAATTCTTAGATTGGGTTATAAATTGGTGCAAAGAAGGCTTGAAAATTCAGATGCTAAAATGACCAAGTCTAATTATTTCAACAAACTCGTGTCACCATTTTTACGAAAATCAAGTTCAAACCTTTTTCTAAATCAATTTCTTAAAAACATTCCTATGCTTCCATCTCATTATCATAGATCAAATTCGTCAAACATATTTTTAAAATTAAATTTCAATACTTATAAGCTTTAGGATGTGTACGATGATGAGAAATAGGATCTAATCCTTTAAGCATTACTCGTTTTAAAGTTAGACTTATTTAGTATTTATTATTTGATACCTAAGCATGATCTTTTCATTTATTTCCTACAATTGTAAAATGAGTAATAAAAGAGGTAAGCAATATTATAAAAGATTTTTATCATCTTTATTAATAAAAATAATCTTATCTATGATGCAGAAAACATTGATTGGAATATTATTTACAATAGCAATAGATCAGAATTCTGAACAATTTTCGTCTTCGATAGTTAACTTACTTGATCGCCATGCTCCTGTAAAACTTGTTCAAAATAAATGTTCTAATTACAAACGATTGTTTACTCCAATTGTTGAAAGAGCTCTAGTGTATCGAGACATTGCATATATACATTGGAAGAACAATAAAACTAATCCCAACTGATTACATTTCAGGATTTTACGCAATAGAGCGTCAACTATCATAAAAAATGCTAAATACGCTTATCTTAGCATAACATTAATTTTAAGCTACCTCCAACATAATTATAGAAGAACCCTAATAGTTTCAATGTTGTGTCTTCAAAACAGATATCTCCACCACCACTGTTGCTGTAAAGCAACATTTTCAATACTGCTGTCAAAACCTCGAAATTTCCAAATTTATGGAAAAAGGCTAAAGTTATACATGTACTTAAAAAAACGAGATCTATAAATTGTAGTTATTATCGTCCTATAAGTATATTACCAGCAATATGAAAAGTCTTCGAAATTCTTATTAAAAATCAAATGGTTGAGTTTAATACTTCTAAGAATTTAATGTTTGAATTTCAATAAGGTTCTCGAAAACAACAAAAGCACTATTAAAGATTACTCATGGTATTGCAATGGCGCTTGATATCAAAGATCTGGTTGTTTTAGTTCTTCTTGATTTTTCTAAAACATTTTATAATTTCCATAATAATAATAATATCTCTCAAAATTACGTAAAAGCTTTTGCTATGATAACATAGATCAGGTATAAATTTAGTAAATTCTTATTTATCAAATTGTAAACAATGCGTTTCTATTTCAGATTTATACAGTAGACCAAAGTGTACCCCAAGAATATGTGCTTGGTTTTTTATTAATGATCTTCCTTCCATTACTCTTTCACACAGCTCTTTATTTTGTATGCAGATGATATGCAAATATATAACATGTAAACCAAATAATTTAAATTACTTCACTTCACTTATTAATTCTGATTTACTAACAATATCTTCTTGGGCTGGTCAAAATAGATTAAATCTTAATGTACATAAAGCTCAAGCTATGTACATTAGATTCGATGGAAAAATATCAATTATGAATCAACTCCTTTAATATTTATTTTTTTATTTAATTATCTGTCGCTTATGGACTTGATTCCGTCAAACTGATAAAAAACAAATATTACATAATTAAATACAATAGTAAACTAAAACTATAGTGATATAATGGAAAGGATTATAATGAAAGGAAACGGACTTATAGCGGCCCTACTCGCTTAGGTCAAAATACAAACACAACACAAATTTGATAACACGTTATACATTATTATACATGAAGATCGCACAATTTTCCTGAAACGATCACGTGACATATTAAAATCAAAACAATTATTTTATAAAAATGAATAACTATATTATTTATGTGCTCAAATTTGCAGTAGTTAGTACGAGATGATTGACCACGTAGCAACTGATTATTACCTCTAAGCGGTCGAGAGGGTACAGAGAATGCAACAATAGCAAGTATGTATGTTAGGAACATCTAGGTTGGTATTAATGATATCGTACATAAAGAAGACAGAAGTATTAAAACGCCTTCTCTCAAGTGTTTCTAAATCAAATTTTGCCATTCAAAATCACGGAAAGCATAGTTTGGTTGCCACACAACATTAGCATATTCTAATTGAGATCTTACGTTAGAACAATAAATCGTTTTCAAGTTTCGAGGATCTCTTATATTGGAGCAAATTCTTTTAAGAAAGCCTAGCATGGAATATGCTTTCGCTGTTATTATATCAATGTGTCGAATAAAATTTATTCAAGTGTCAAATAGAACACCGAGATCTTTGAATTCAGACCAACATTAACATCATTGATTGTATAATTGTAAAATAGAGGATTTCGCTTTCTCGCAAATGACACGATTTTATATTTATTTATGTTAAGGTACAGTTTGTTTTTGTCACACTAATCGCTCAGAGTATTTATATCATTCTGTAAGGAATGGGCGTCTTGGAAGAAATCTACTGGTAAAATTAACTTTATTTATTTATTTATTTATTTATAAGGTATACATAACAATATTAATGACAATATATAATGTATACAGGTATGATAAACAA
>JANSTU010047343.1:0-10363 GCA_027564075.1 Bolitophila hybrida | reverse complement strand
ATAAAATATTTTAAAATAAATAATTGTTAGACCCATTCCTCCAAACTGTCATTTGGTACTATATCTTCCTAACCTGTTGATTTGTTATACATTTATAATCTTTCAACTCGTTATCAAGTTAACAAATTAAACAAAATAATAAAAACAGACAAAACAATATTTAACCCACAATTATTAAATTATTAATATGGTCCTTAAACAATTTAACCAAATAGTGCCAATTTATTGAAAACAATAGTCATAAAGGTTGAGTTCCATTTATTTATATAAAAAAAATATGTCCTTGAGTATAATATTAAAAGTATCCACCTAGAACCAAAACAGACATCGATTAGAGTTTAGTTTCTGAGTAGATCTTTTGAGTTGTTTTTTTGTACAGTCAATCGCATATATTTATATTATATATATTATATACAAAACTAGCAAAAAAAGGAAAAACTAGAAGAAGTAGACTAGTTTTTTAATGAATATATATGTATGTTATATATATACAAAATAAAAATAGCATATTATATGTGTAATCTTCGAGCGATAAATCATTATGCAGAAGAGTCGCATCGTTAAGAAACCTAATCACAGAAACATACACAAACAGACTTAAGAAACCATGTACTTATGCCAATTTATATAAACATATTATGAAAACAACAACAACATATTTTACCATCTAAATTAAAAAAAAACTCTAGGCAAAATTTAACACGTGTGTGTGTTAAAATTTAATTTAACACGTGTGTATAATTTAATAGTTCAATATTTATTGTTAGACAGTTTTGTTTTCACACTTGGAGTTTATTCAAAAGATTTTTAAGAAGTAAATACAAAAAAAGATAAATTAAAAATAAAGTGCTCGTGTAAATAACTTTTGGCACTTTAAATGCAAGACTTTAGACTTATATAAACAAAAACACACATACACACTTACACATTTGTAAATATATACATATTTAGCGGCACTTACAAAATAAAACAGTAGATTCATGTTTTGTATAATGAGGATACAGTTTTATTGTGTGTAGCTTATATTTACCACCCTCTCCCCAATAATTATTCATCCCTTAAATGTATATTCACAAAAGCATTCGCTTATACAAACACGTAATTCTCATACAATCACCAACACACTTATATAATATCATTTATATACTTAAATAATTACTATTCTTTCTTTTGAGTCCTTCCGATCGCGCACCTTAAGCATTTTATTATACAATGAAGATAGATTATAAATAGTTAAATTCCACAACCTATATTGTTTGCGTGCATATAGTTGTTATACATAAATACATCATATATACATAAATATAATTATAAAAATAAAAATATTATATAATATTTATTATGAATTCGTGTTGTACAAACACATCAAATCGCACTTGTCATTTTTTTTTATGAAATTACACAAGACACACATTATATACATTTACAATTACATTCATCAATATTATATACATACATATACATATATATATGTACCAATACTGTAATTATTTGCATGATTATTACTGCCAAAGATACAAGAAATAATAAAGGAGAATTTGTGTTAAATTTCTTTGTGTTTTTTTAATATTAAATCAATACCTACAAACGAACGCGGTAAACGCACAATAATAAAACCGGTAAGATGACAGTATTAAAAACAAACAAAAGCGTAATCCTTTCAATCAGTAATTAGGTTACAACAAAAAATGGTATTCAATATATGGCTTTCCTCAACAAATTGCCCAAAATAACCTTTTTTATTTTGTATATAGCTGATTTTTATTTAATACCACCCTCACACAGCCAGTCAAGGGATATAAATGTGGTACACGACGAAACCGTTCAACTGTGAATTAGACTAATCGTCAAGGCGCGCAGGGAAACCTACAAAAAAAATATATAGCTTTTTGTATATATGCGTATATATCGAATTTACAATGAGTCCTTGCTAGGACTTCGCATTTCCAATTTGAATAATCACTTAAAAATGAGAATAGAAATGTTACTGGGTTGCGCAAAACATTGTGGGCAATATACATAGCTAAATAGACGGCGCGTGGGTGACTGTGAGTCCCCCAGGCACCGTTATTCTTCGACCACGCGTCGAATCGATGTATAGCTTATTTTTCATTGTTTATAAACCATTAGGGCTGGACGCTTTATACTGCACTTCAGCCCGACTCTCTGATTAGGAAGCTTATTTTAAAATGTAATCTATTGTGAGTGGTATGTTACTAGGCATGGGAGAGGCATCAAGACTATGGGATAATACGAGATGCAGCCAAGTCTGCAACAGATCAATCGCTCTGCTGAAAATATCGCCGATGTGGCTGAAGATGTTCATCATAGAACCTCAGAGTTACGACTAGACGACCTTCCACGTACATGCTACAGATAGGCATGCGTAACGACTTTCTTATTACTGCACTAGCCTCAACAAAGCTTCTGAAGACTGCATTTCCGGGTCGCCATACCAACAACTAATTGAATATGGCTATAAAAAACTAACATTGGAAACAGTGAATAGAAGTACTTATAATTATCACTGTGCAATTGTTTAAGTAGCGTTGTGTGATTATATTTTTGAAAAAACATTGTGAAAAAATGCCGCGCTGCCAATATCCAATGTGGGTCCGTATGTTGTTATTATAAGAGAACACTACACCATAGAGCTCAACCCCATGAAGATCATGCTTATTCTTCATAAAAAATATAAATCAATCACGCAGTGCGAGAAACTTATAGGTAAGCTAAAAGTCAAAGCATTTATTAAATTATGTTTTCCAGGAAAAGTACTACCAAAGTCAGCGCTAATACATAACCTTTTGATTCCAATCCGCCCAACGTCCAACGTCCTATGTTCTGTGTCAATTACCAGAAATTCAATCATACCAGTAAGTATACTGTAATGTAAAACCTGTCTGAGCAAAGTGTTTACGCGGACACAAAACATCAGAATGTACACAAAATGCATTAGCAGAAGGTACATGCCCATATTGTTTACAAGCCAATTCAGAAGGAGTCAAGGAATGCAGTTTTTTTTTCCTTCTAGCTAATGAAAATTATGTACAACTAATAAAACGACAGCAACGTACTCTTGTGTTCTAGCATCACTCCAGAATCCAGCACCAAACCCAATGCCACCATCGCAGGAACCTGCGGTGGACCAATTTCCTGAACTACCCCCATCAAGCTTGCCTCAACATTATCAGCAAACGGACAACCTCTCCTACCAGCGAACCCAGCTCATTCATTTTTTGTATTTTGTATGTCATTACATCACCCAAATAGTAGCGCGTCTACGTCAGCAGAACAGGGTCCTTCCATAGTACAACTTCCAGATAGGTCCCAAAACCAACAACACAAAACACTACCTTTCAAAAGCCCATTCGCGCCTAGGCCAACAGCGAGATCACCAAGCAGCCCGAACAAACGTAAAATGACACATCTAGAAACCACAAATAAAACAAATGCCAGTGCACCAAGAATTCCATCTGCTGCGAGATCTAGAATTAGAACAGCTGCTCAAAATCAACATCAATACACACCTTTTTCAGAAAGAATCATTAACAAATATCTTCCGGAACTGGAAATGGCTTTAAAGTGCTGCAAGTATAAATCACCTGGATTAGACAATATTTCGTTTACAATGATTTAGAATCTACCACGTCAGGGAAAAGTAAAACTTATAGAAATATTCAGAAGTATTATAGAAAATGGAGTTCATAGATATCCCGAAACCTAACAAAAATATTGCATTTGAAAAAATCATACATATGAGGCTTGAATACTGGGCGGAAGTTAAACAAAAGCTGTCTCAATCACAATTTGGCTATCGAAAGGGGCCCAGGACTGTATAGAGTATGGCAATACTAACGTCAGACATATACAAAGAATATGCGAAAAAGTCAATGTTTGTAGCGGTATTTATGTATGTTTCATTAGCTTACGACGATGTTTATACATCGAATCCATTTGCGAAACATTAACAAATACGCAATTACCAGGATAAATTATTATTGCAAACTAGTTTGAAAAGCGGGAACTGCATTTTTACGCAAACCGAAAATGAAATTCGAACTGATCTACAATAGCGCAGGGATCAGTCCGCATAAACTTTTTGAGATCAATCAGTGGTGGATTGTGGGGAGCTAACATTATTATTAGCAGCATGCTAACCTTATACAAAGCCATAATACTATCTGTAATAGACTCAGAACTCAGTAATAATCTCGTATGCTAAAACTGGAAAGGATGCAATGGAAAGCCCTACGTATATGCCTTGGACTGATGCAATCCGACCGGATCGCTGGATGTACTTGCAGGTTCTTTACCAGTAGACCTACGAATAGAACAGATAGTTACAAATATTATTTCGAAATCAATAAGGTGAAAAGAGGCCATCATGGCCCTACAAAAAACCAATATATTATTAACCCTTATGTGTAGGCAAACCCTGTATTATCTACACTTAAAAAAAATACGCACATATTAAATGTAATGAAACGGCAGATGACATGGCAAAACAAGCTACCTGATTATCCAAATTACGCACCGGGAATTAGCTAAATGACACATGGCAAGATGAACACATTGAACGCAATCTACAATTTTATCAAAATTAACAAATTAAACATATAAACACGCACACAATATTTACTTTGTTAACGTTCAATGCAACCCAATATAAACTTAGCAGTTCTAGGGTTAAATAAAATAGGGAGATGGCGGATAGTACCTGGCTTTCAGAATGATTCCAGATAGTCCAAGAAGCAAGACTGAGTTTGGGGATTTCTTATTCTTAAATAAGTGTCTTTCATAGCCCGTGTAATGACACCTTTACATCAAAACATTGTTTTAACTTTCGATTTAACATACAGTTTTTATGTTTTATTTTATATGATTATTAACGAGGTATATTTTTGATAAATCAGATTTTTAGGTTTAATTTCATATAATTTATTTTAAGAACACCGATGTTACTGTCTCTCAACTTTTCAAAATACTATTAAAACACTTTTTGGAAATATTGTTTTACGGGCTCGTCTTATGAATTACCGTTAAAAAAAATACTAGTATAAAACCAATATCGGATTAAAAATTTAAAATATATGAACAGCTTAGACAGTTATTTAAGAACAGCATTTTCTATTTTTTATGTTTTAAAAAAAATATTTTCGACCTATTATTTTTTTAGGGAGCAAATTTGGAGGATTTTACTGTAGCAGTCGTGAACTGATATAGCGGGAGACCAAAAATAAATAAAATATCATTACATTTGTCAATCAAAATTAAGTTATTTTTTTGTTAGGTTTTTTAGTAAAAAAATCCAAAAGAACACTTTTTGGAAATATTATTTTTACGGGCACGTCTTATGAATTACCGTTTAAAAATACTAGTATAAAAAAATAACCGGATTAAAAATTTAAAATATATGAACAGCTTAGTGGAGGAATTCATCCAATTATATATCGTATAATATTTATAGTAGATTTCCGATATTTTAAATTTAATTTTTAATCTCGATATTTTTTTTATGAGAGATCCAGTCCGCGGTTTCGTACACGGAACACGTCCTTCCCCTTTTTAGGAGTCTGATAAAGGCTCCATTCGGAAGTGTTAAATTTGTGTGTTTTCATGCTGCATTTTTCTTTTCATTTTTCTTTTCATAGAACAATATAAACATGTTTTTTTACTTGTGTTCTTTTACTTACGAATAATGTTGCCAAAAACACAACCACCGGAAACGCTCTTTGTTGTGTACCTCTATGAATAAATTACATAAATGAGATTTCCTCAAGTCATATTCGTTAAGCAATGATTATCATTACATTGCTTATATATGAGCCCTATATATCTGATATATAAGTGAGTACAAAGGATCATCAAACGTCTCCGTCTCCCCAACAATAATTCTCCAACATCCCTTAGCTCCAAATTCTGCATTATATATATACAAAACATTATTATTAATGCCTACGGTACATCTTGCATGTTTATTCAAAAACACAATTATAATGCTAACATTTCAAACGGCGTCTCGTCTTCGTCGACACAACGTCAACGATAAGTTCCAACATATTTTAGAAGAAGATGTAGGCTGATGAATGAAGATGAATCCTGCAGGTGGTTAGGGTGATGCTCACCCGTGTCGCGTTGACAAGCTGTCTTCACATTACAATAGTGGCGCTTTAGACGAAACACGGTGCTCAAGCACGCACACAGATAATTTGTTTAAAAGTGTATGTTGGTGTGAGTTTTATATACTTCATCGGACGGCGGTGCATATATAATATATAAATATACCTACTATAATTATATTTTTATATAGTACAAGCCCAAGCACGCTCGATACTCACAAAAAAACAACGCATAATATTGTATATTCATATACATTTGTCTGATGAAAAAAAGCTCTCTCTTAGTCTCCCATTCCACATACACGCCGCGACATCTTATATTCACTTATAAGCTTAACGTATTATTGCAGAATGTTATTCATTTAATGGTCGCAAAAGAAAAATAAACTCAAGGAAAATACGAATGACATATTAGTACACAAAGTGAGAACCATGAACTAATACTTGCCGTATAATTACAAGGGTGTTAATTGAATGTGGCATTGCTAGATAAGATATGTACAATTGAAAATATTAAAATATTCAGTAACGAAGAGGTAAACACTAACATATAGATTTAATCAGGCGCTGGCATTTTGTATGGATTGAAAGGAGGACTTGGTATACATTATTCTGTCAATATGTTGCTGTACTCGGATGACACCGCACACACACTTCAGTGTAGATAAATCCTACGGACCTGTTCCCAATTCCGTCCGGTGAGCTGTAACACGCCAATTAATACACAATGTGTGCTGTACTCACCGGTGAGCACAGCGGTTGCCTGGCCTTGCTCAAGAGAGCTACTGGACCCCGCGGGCGTGGGGTTCGGAACAGATTCGCAGGAAGATTAAATAATTACAAAGGCTTAGACGTTCATTCACAATTTGCCTTTCATTATGCCAATGTCCCAATCCTAATCCTAATTCTAAACATAGATCTATACAAATTTTTAAAAACTACTTACATACTATACTTTGGCCAAAGTTGTCTTCCGTGGCTCTCGGGCGCGCTGTGCGATGGGGGCCACACATGGGTCTCTCCAGTTCGAAGCGATTCCGCTAGCCCGTCCTTCTTCAACACGCGGTTCTTTTTTCCAAATCACTATCACACACACAACCTTCCTCTTCGGCTCTTCAAGCTACACAATCCCTTCATTCCCTTTCCCCCATATTTCGTTTTCTTACAAGCTAGATATATTAGTGCGTTCGATGCCTCGTTAACCCATTACTCACCATTCGAAAGGGGCCGAGTCATTGCGCACGCAACAAATAGTGTTTGATTATTTTTTTTAAAATAACGACAACAGGAAAACCACTAAGTGAGGTAGGAGTCGTTCCAACTCTGTTGGACATCATCCTCTCAAATAGTGACTACATACGTAAACATGTTTACAATATAGTTTACAAAATATATATAGTGGTGTAAATAAATAAAAAAAGAGTGTAAACAAAGCATAACAAGAAGGCTGGATAAAGAGTCCGACCACAACTATCGAAACATCTTATTATGTGTCATTACACTTCGGCCCACATGTGTCTCAAATTCGCGTTTACACAGGACTATTGGTAGGATGTGAAATCAAAAAAACTAGAAAAACGGTTAAAAGATTCAGCCATGCTATTCATTCATTTTTACTCTGAGAATGCATTGCTCACGCAAAACTCGAGCTGATACATTGCGCCACTTCATCTGCAGCGAGCACTCGCTCCTTCTGGACCTCATCAAGTTGCCAGAACTTCTGCAGCTGATTTAGTCTTGTAACGGCTGGAATCACCAGAGCCGAAACCAATACACTCTGTCCAGTGTGCTGGCGTGACATAAGTTGCAGCTGAACCATGTTATGTGCAGTATGAGCCTTGGCAGCACCATTCCCATAAACAGTCACGTCTGTGCGTTTACGCGGCTAGCAAAGCATCTGTTCCTGTGAGCCTTGGTCCAGTAACGCCCGCGGCGTTATCTTTGAGCCATTTGATGCATACACATTCACTAATGCTGTGGTAAAAAGTATGCGCACTTGACAGGCCTCGTAGACTGGTAACTGCTGAAAAAAGTACATATTTACAGACAGCTTCTGATCTTCAATACCACAACTTTCCACTTGTTTTTTTCGGGTGAAGCAGACTATTGTGACGACCATCGCAGTATCGTCAGTTTCGGTTGGATGTGCACGCATGCAACATATGCTCACTGAGACAACTGAAACATCGCCGGCAGCTGGAAACGAGTTGTCGACGGTCTTGCAGGAATGCCTCAAGGTCTGGCCATGTCGGTAATTCTGACTCCTGAAACATTATAACCAAAATTGACAAGTGCTGTTTTATTCTGTTTCAGTACGGTGTTTATTATTTTGTTACAATTTATTGATGAATATGTTTTGATTTTTATAACATTTTCCAATAGAACAACGTTTATCAATTTTGTTAACGGTATTCCAATTATATAACTATAAAGAGTTGACACTGGCCTAAAACAGTGCAGGGTATATATGAATATAAAACTGCGATTTATGATTGGCAATATTTTTTTTATACCACAACCCAATGTGTTTGCTACTTATTCAGTTTCACGTTTCTAGTACTGTTTTTGGACGGCTTTGACATGTTATTTCAAATAGATTACTCGTATTTACATATATATTTTAATAAATACAAATACTGAGTTTTTATAAAGAAATTAGTCGACTTGAAAACGTCCAGTTACATTTAAAACTGGAATTCTTTGCCCTTCGATTTAAAAATCTCCATTACTAATTTCAAAAAAATCTTTAATACTTTTGTCATTAATATGACTTTTGATCCGTAGTACTCGTATGTCAAACAGTTCACGCTTGCCCCTTTGATGATTTCATTCGAGTGTGATGACTGATGATTGCTAAATTAATATAACCTTATTTTAAGTTAATTTTAATTTGTATATCAACTTATTTGCTTTTTACACTGTACATAATTGTAAGAAACATCTATAAAATTGCCTTAATGTTTCCATTATATTAATAATAAATAAATATTATATATTATCGTTATTAGACTGCACACAATCTATGAATGAAGTTAAATTTAGTAAAATAATATTAACTTGAAAAATATTATCCTAAATCAGTAACATTAATTGTTCCATATACGAGTATTATATATTTGTTTCGGTTATTATTGTTGACATTTTATGTACAGTTAATAAATACGTAAATAGTGAACATTTTTTGTAACAAAACCAGTAATTTTGTGTCATCTTTGTAACTTATTGTTATGTCCTGCCTTTTTGATACACATTTTACTTAATTGTGTAGACTGTAATTGTCAACTATGTGTTAACACGGTTACCTCTTATATCATTTATGTCGACAATTGACATAATACTGGGGTCGACGGTTCGACTTGATTTTTTTTTTGATTTTGTGTTTAATATTACAACAATTTTTACTAGAATGCCGAGGAGAATACTGCATACTCATGCTTATAAAAATGGGTTAAGATGCGCAAACATCACAAATTAAATAGTTTATATGTAAAATAAATATATATATAATTCACATGCATTCACATTAAACAGACAATCTCGTTCCATTTAAAGAAGTCATGAAAAAATGTTACGGTTTTATCTTTCTCTTTTTTATTTAAACTGACAACAAAGTATATAATTTCCACGGGATAAATTATGCTGAGCGAATAAGCAGGCACACCACTTAAAAAAATGCAACAAATAATCGTTACGTAACATAACATATAGTTGTATAAATGTAAAATTGTATTAGTGTAAAGTGTATTTGCGAATGTGATATATTTAAAAAAAAAGTTAAATTCATTTTTATAATATATATATTTATTTATATAAATTATTTTGGTCACATATGTACTTTACATTATATACATTTGCCTGAAATGTATTAAATGTAAAGTACATATGTTACTATACAATAAAAAAAACAATAAATAAAACAATTGAACGGAAATTATATAACAATATGTGTTATCGATTACCATAATATCCGCTGGCTCTTTATAAAGTATATTATTGCAAATGCGTATACGTATGTGATTTTCATATGATTCACATGTGTTTTATGTATATTGAAATTTTGTTTGATTATGATGTGCTTTATTATTATTGGATTTTTGTAACAGTCCTGAGTTTTTTATTTTATTTTAGTGTAGGTGTATTTATCTGGAATATTTGTAGATTGTGCCTATTGGAGCTACTGTGCTCTAACACTCACAACACATCCCCGATGGTTAGGAGTCTTAATTTGACCTGACGCGACT
>JANSTU010047332.1:0-10363 GCA_027564075.1 Bolitophila hybrida | reverse complement strand
AGATCGTATTGTTTTCCGAAGGCAATATTCAGAATGTTTACCATGTGGTATTTCGTACTTTATCTAGAAAAATACTTAAGTGTGTAATTTTAAGCCTTTTTGGATCGATAATCTTTTGAAATTATTTTAATTAAACAAACAAAAAGACAAAAACAGAAATCTTTGTTTTTTTGCCTACCTGCATTGCTTCCTTGTATCCGTCCATGTTCACTATCGGTAAAATAAATACTTTTCGTAGATTCCAAAATTGCACAGAACGCAACTGGGCGAGTGGTCAGTTACATTGTACGTATTTTAATATACCATAATAGAATTGTACACAAGCACAGATAGCCTTGGTTTCCTCTGAAAAGCTTTTTCTCAAAGCTTTACATTAAAATTTCATAATATTTTATGATTTTAATTAATGTAATTGAGTAGCAATTAGTATCGAATATACATAAAATACAATGTTTGGTATTTTCATTAGTTTATTAAAAAAAACTTATTAAAATATACAAAAATTAACTCTAAGGTGTCGATACACATTAGAGTTAATTTTTGCACATGTTTGAAATTATTGGGTACATCGAAAGCTAGTGTGCGAAAGCTTACGTGTTTATGAAGCCATTATTGTTTAACAAATCTTTTATACAGAACCTTTTATTGTCCGTAGCCCCAAAAGCCAAATTCATGGTATTCATAAAATTCATGAAATGAAATATGCCATTTAAAAAGATAATAAATTTAAGATATAAAGGATTTATATAAACACATTTTATTGTGTTGTTTTTAATATTTTATATCAAATTATTTCCAATTATGCAACAATAAATTTTATCACTTTACCATTTTACCACACAATCTCCGTATGCATATGCAAACATGTCATTTATTTAATCATATCTGAAAGCATACACTCACACACACACACACACACACACACACACACACACACACAAACTATACATAATAAAAAGCTTTTAAGCTGCCACTCGAGTGACACGAGAATACAAAACTTTTTTTTTAAATGGTTCAAATTAAATTTCCAGGAATATATAAAATATATTTCATTTTATATGAAAATACCATGTTTTCCATTTAATGTCCTGTATGTTTAACGTGTACCTTGTAATTCCCTTCCTCCACACAGTTTCAATTCCGTGCATCTGCCAACATGCAGTAAATAAAACACAATAATTTGGTGTGGTGCATATCTGCAACGAGTGTGTAACAGTGCGCTAATGCGCTTTCGGTGTGTCAGATTGTGTGTGTGTGTGTGTGTGTGTGTGTGTGTGTGTGTTTATGGGTGCGTGGGTGGTGCGAACGTAATGTGTGTGTGTTGGTGAACTGGAGGCCTCAAAAACACGCTTCTGCATTTGAAAAACATATACATAATAATATAATGAGAACACTCTGCGTATGCACATTGAAATGCATAATATACATACATTTTCTACATCTATATATAATATATAAATAATGTTTGTGGATGTGCATGTGTGTGTACATGAGGTTTTATATACCTAAAATATACGTAAACACTCCGAAAATGTGTGGCAATTGATTTATGATGCTGATGAAAGCGCTCGAGCACTCAATTCTCAATTAAAACTGAATTGTTGAGTTTTCAGGGTGTTTTGCGTTTGCGCCTGCGCACTGCGTTTGGTGATTGCAATGGGAATGAGGGCACAGTCCGGAAAATTTGCGAAATATTTAATTGCGCTGTTGTGCATTTCGCGCACTCGCGCGTGTGTGTGTTGATTTGAATCTCATATGCATATATAAATAATAATAATATAAAGATAGGATATATTATTTTATATTTGCATTGCTGTTCATGTTGCACATTTGATTATCGATGCGCCTCAATTGTCAGTGTGCGCGGATCTGTTTAAATTCATTTAAATCATGGAGAGCAATCGATTGATTTCACATTATTTCATGTTAAGTTCATTAGTATCGTGTTTGTTTAACGAATGATTTTGTTAAATAAATATTATAGTTATTACGGTTATTAATATGCATCATAAGTTTAAATGAAGTGTCGGTCAATGAGAATCGAGAAAATCGACAACGATTGAAGCAAGAAAATGAAAGATCAGGGAGATATATGGGGGATTCGTCTGGTTCCACAATTTCTTTATCAGTATGCGAGGCTAAAACCCATTTTATACTCAACGCAAAATCTTAACTAAATGCAACAAAGTTAAACGAAAAATGAGACCCAAAGCTGAACATGTTAGCTCTGAATCGATTGAATGTCTGATGGGTGGAACTCAGTGTTCCAGAAAGCATACAAGTCACGAAAAACACATGAATAGCTGTACGGAAACATTTGCTGAATTGATAATGTGGAGCTTAAAAGAGTCTGCGCAGGATTTCGCTGCTAATTATAAGCTAATATAGAATATAGGCTAAACTACAATTTGTGGTCAGAATCAATGTCAACAAAAAAAAGAAAAATTAAACGGAAGATATTTTAATCATCATCAATTCGACAGATTCAACAATAAAAACTTCCATTAAAATTACCAAAAAAATTTCTCTCAAGTATTTTTAATCTTTAACCATTAACCATGGCAATGGGATGTGATTATTTGTTATTCAGGATAATGATTTTTTAAATAAGATGTATTAAAATTTTGTATCCATTTTATAAGATGTTTTATAGGGAGTTTAGGGCAAAAAAGGGAGGCGACATTTAAAATTAAAAAAAAATAACTTTATGTATAATTTATAATAAAAAAACTAAAAAAAAAACTATTTCTCTAGCTTCTCTTCTCTCTTTTTATATATTTTTTTTTAATATATTTTATAAAAACTTTATATAAAATCCTATAAAAACATTGAAAAATTGGGTTTTTAGAGAATTCGGAGAGGCGTTCAATTGTTGGTAATACACCCTTATTAATTATATTTATGCATATTTAGCATTATAAGTTGAGTTGATCCGTATTTTGAAATCGCTCCCCAGAGCATAACATAACCATTATGCTTGACAATTGAAACAATACATTGAGCAGAATATCGTTCTCCCAATCTGCGACGAACTCTCTGGCCTCCGTCTGGACCAAAAAGATAAAACTTCGATTCATCCGAAAAAATAACATTAGCCCATTACTTTTCGCCCCATTTCTCATATTTTTCAGTCCAGTTTATGCGGTCTTTCATCATTCTTTTGCTAAGAAGCGGCTTTTATAGCTGGTCGTCGAGACAGTAATCCCATTCTTTTAAGTCGAATACCAATTTGTGATCTTCCCAAATTTACTCCAATGGTGTCTAAAAGCTTCTTTTTAAGTAAGTTAACATTTATAAATCGGTCTTTAAAAATCCACAGCTTTAAAATGCGATCTTTGTGATCTAAAAGCTTCTTTTTAAGTGAGTTAACATTTATAAATCGGTCTTTTAAAATCCACAGATTTAAAAGGCGATCTTTGCGATCAGATGTCTTAATAGGATGTCCACTTCCGTTTGTTCGAGCATGAGATGCCCATTTCCTCAAATATTCTAATAATATTACGAACACTCTTTTCAGAGCATCCCACTTTTCATCAAATTTGAACATTGGAGAGCTCACAGTCATTCTTTTGAGCAATAATTCATGCTTTCACCTCAACAGATAAAACCATTATTTTGACCACAATAGATCAAAGGCTACTTCGGTACTAAATAAGTTAGTAGAGATGGGGTCAAAACATATAATATAGATTAGGTAACAAGTTACAAATGAAATGTTCATGAAAAATACTAATTTACATAATCTATTTGAAAAAATATAAAATAAAAATAGCTAGGACTTTTTTCTGGTCAGACTGTAGGCAAAGGGATAGAAAGACAGGGAGATTTTGCGGGTGATAGATTTACAGAGAGAGGAAGCTTTTATCCATAACGGTCTAAATAAATTATAAATCCAATTCTAGGATAGCAACATGGATCATATATTATCTGTCTATCAAAAGCGAAGCGGGGTTAATCCCTCCAAAGCAACTCACCCCATCCCCTCGAGCAGTATAAAACTTTTCTTCGCGTTGTTATGAAAAAAACTATGTTTTATTTATACGTTTGTCACAAAGATATAATACAACAAACGAATTTTTTCTCTAAAGTTGATACTAACAAAAAATAAACGAAAATCACAAAACTTTTCTTGAACAAATTCGAATAATGTATTTTTGAAGTGCTGTTCCCATTATGTTGTTCATATGTAAATTGAATGAAATCATATACAAATAAAATAATTCACAATTAAAGCATTCATTGCCAGAAAATATCTTATTTTCGATCAAAAAGAATATTCATCGGAAATTCGATTTGCCCAGAACACCTTTTCGATGTTAGGCATTAAATAACGCACACATAAGACGACGATGCTATACGTCCAACGAGAAACAACCCTCATCCGACCACCCATTCTGTCGCAAAATCTCAACCAATCGCACATACACATACATATAATCATATATATTATATATAACATTCATATTTCTTGCGACCGTTGATTGTATAGTATATTTGTTTACTCTGTGAGTGCTTATTACGTAATGCGTTATAGGTATATGATATGGGTATCTCCTCAGTGCCATAAAACGTTATTATATTATAATACCATTTACGTAAGACGTCTATATTATATGCTTAAGTATACAGACATTAAACACTGAACAGGGTTCATAAAAAGTTATTTTATATATTTATTTTTTTTTAATTTAAAAAAATATTGGCGTCACGTATGGTTTGAGGAATTTCTGTCTATATCATTCAACATTTTTTTTCTGACAAAATATGATTTTTAAAATTTTAGTTTTTAGACAAACTGATTTGAGATGAATTGCTTTTAGACGAATTGTTTTTAGCCGAATTTATTTTGGACGTAATAAATAAAAATAATTGCAAAATTTACAAAAAGAAATGACGATGAACCAAAAGCATACTATAGTATATATAGTATATACTTTATTGAATAGTTGAGAACATACGAATTCCATTATATGTCCAACATTATACCTGACACAAGAAACGTAAGCAATACCGAACAACGCTCAATATATTGCTTTATCCCCTTTACAAACTTGTTTTCTATAGCCTTTATTTCAATTAACACATCTTCGATACCACATCTACAGAGCGCACCCTGCACCGCAGGCACAGCCTTATAAATAATACATTTCTTCGATATGCCGCTCTAGTTCCTAAGTGTGTATACACACATACATACCGCAAACATTGTTCACAGCGACTATCCTATTTACAATCAAGTTTGTCGAGGGCCGAGCACAGAAAAACTCCAAGCGCTTTTCCGCCTGGATTGTTTGTTTTATCTGTATATACGCGCGTACTTGCCGTTCAATTTACCAGACGCTAGTAAATGCGCGTTTTGCGTTTTATTTCGCCAATCTTATCTTAGAATGTGTCTGTGCATGTGTATATAGGTATGGGTGAATTTTCCTCGTCTGTCTGTTTTCCACTGATTCGGCTGACGTCCACACAAGCGATGATTTGACGCTGAGCTTGCGTATGTTTGTGTTTGCAGTAAAAGCTCATGATTGATGACCATACTCTCACCAGAGCGCCCTTGCTCTCGGAATATACAATTCCGAAATTCATGGCTTTTTTATGTTTTATGATATTTTTGAGAGTGTGAGTTTGTGTCTATGTATGAATATTTGTGTTAACTGTGCGTGAGACGTGAGTTTGCGTGTGTGTGTATAATGCTTGACACTTGTATGTTTATGACAGTCGCGCATGCGCTAATAATAATGTTTTCGTGTGATTAAAGCTTAAGTATGATTACACATACTAAAGCATAATGTCTACTGTAAACATAATATGCGCTTCAACATAAACAGTATAATATAATAAAACACAGTTTTATTTTAATATATAAAAAGCCCTTTGGTTAGGTTTTTTTTTAGTTTTATGAGTGGCAATATAAATGGTGAAAGTTTTGCAGCTTGCAAAAGCTTGTTTACCTGGTACATGCTCAACCAGAAATCGTAGTAGTAGTTGTAAAAGTTAGGTTTTTTACACTTTTCAACTGAACATATACTCGTATACTATAATTTATGAGGGTTTATGTGCATACATGTGTGGGTGGATGTTTGTATTCCTTTTTATACATAATGTTAAGTATAAGCTATACATTTTTATACATAAAAGTTAATTAATAAAAGCAGTAATGTTGTAGTGCTTTGACTTTTATCGTGTGTCAAAAATGTATAAACATTTTAACCATTTTAAAATGTATTCGATATAGTTTTAATGTTTAATTTAGTACAGAAATAAGGTATATAAAGTTTAAACAAGTTTTTAAATAACGAAGTACTTTAAACAACATCTACTAAATATACCTTTTTAAAAGCGATTTCATTGTTAATCAGGATGCAACATTCAAAATTGAGAAAAATATAAAACGAATCAAATGATTTTACAGATAAATTAAAGAGAAACTAATACAGAGCTGTCAATGTTTTTTAAGCATAATTAGACATAATTCATTGACTGAAAACTACAGCTAAAAGACTCGCATATATATGTATAAATTAGCATTTGTACTAAAAATATCGTACTTTCTTCTTAACAATCTGATGATTAAACTGTACATTATGAAAATTAAATTGGTGAGCTACAATAGTGCCAGCTTAAATTCCCTTAGGATGACGGAGTATCTAATGAAAAATCAATGTGATTTTAAGAAAGTACCAACCATCAATCAATCATGACAATGCGATCATTAGTTCACAAGATACAGTGGTTTTAGTTACGCTAATTTTGTGACTTTGAAAGCAATGTATTCAAAGAAATTTCGTGTGTTGAATTATCATTGTTTTTTGATGAGACGTTCAGGCCACAACTTGGCTTGATTCTGCTCCATCGAGACAAATGCTAGAAATGTGACCTATACGATAAAATACATTTTAAACGTAACTTACGATCAAAAACCCGTTCGTATAGCAAAACTGCGCTCTGGTCACCCAAAAAATGTGGTGACACCGAAAAACAAATAAAAAATCACTAAATCGTTCTGGAACCGTAAAGTTAAATTGCAGGAGTTAGCTGACACCCTAAATATATCAAAGGAACATGTCGGCTTAATTTTGCATGATAAATCTGTTTTCAAAATGATAGCCGCGTTTACTTAGAGCTGTTTAAGCTAGTTTTTTAATCGACTACCTTGAAGAAGGACAGAAGGACAGACCACGAATAACTCTTCCATCGAATTCGCCAGAATTGTGTCCCAGCGATTTTTACCTGTTCGCAGAATTAGTAGTTCCTCTAGATTTGAAATAACGGAACATTAATGATGGTTCACGATTCCAAATATAATTATCTAGATTGATCTCGGTGCAAAAATATCCACATACGCCTTGCAAAGTTGTTCCAGTCACGGATTTACTCGAGCAGATAGTGTGAAAAACAAATATTAACAACAATAATGTATTTAATTATTGTTATGTAAGCTCAATTGGTGACGAGCATAGATACGAACAGATAAAAATATCATGTCCAGATAAACTTGTGTCAATCTGAGTGACATTACATGGGCTATTAGTAAAAGTAAGATCAATTAATGAGGCACCATTTGAATAAGAGATGATATTGTGGCACAGATGAATGCTTACCTGTTGTCGCTTTAGTTGGCTTAGCTGGTTGACTGCTCGCTTTGCCTTCAAATCAGTGAGCAATGGCGTCGAAGTAAGAACGGCGCTTCGTATGGATTTCCGACCACGGTTTGAAGGCTTTCGTGGTGTAGATCATTTCAAAAGGACCTACTTCATCTGAAATCGAGAGGCTACTCATCGAGGTAGTAGCTCTGGTGTGGTGTCGTTGGCTCTGATGTGGTGGCCACTTTCTCAGTATACGCAACAGCTAAATCAAGCAATGCAATTCGGCGTTTCGCATTGTCGACGCAAGTCTCGTTGGTAGCCCCTACCGCATTTTGGTTGACGGCTTGAATAAAATCTAATTCTTCTAATATGTTTGGATCGAACGGACAAATTCCTGTTGCTGTAAAGCCGGATTTAATCTTATTTTTAGACTGTAACCGGTGGCTGCAATGCATCCATGAAACAAGTTTGCATATTTTCCTTTGGAAATGATAAAAGCCTCTAATTGCCCGGATTTGTAGTATATTCGACTGGCTGGAAAATGGAATTCATTCAAGAGATCACCCAAATTCTTAAAAAATATTAACGTTCGTTTTGCAAAAGGTCTTTACCCGATTTATGGTCGTCAGGCGTCCGCAATATTAGGCGAGGATGGCGATTCATACATTTCATACAGCATCATTTTTGACGTTTGAAATTTCGGCCAGCTGCTCATCGACTTTCTTGAGTTATAGCTGCAAGCTACTCCGAGGAACGCCAAAGGATGCGGCAGTCGGTTTTACGAAGTCATTGTAAATTTTGCACCGCTTAATGGCTTCGATGTATGCATCAAAATCATTCTTTGCAGTTAACATGGCTAAGTTAATGTAACTACAATTTGTATTTTGGTTTTTGTTACAGTTTAAATTATTTGCATGTGAAACTGCGATTTTCATCAGAATAACCAAACACACATTTTCATCGAAAAAGGTCAGGTGCCCACAACCAGTATTTTTTTTTATATTTGTGTGTAAAGAGTGGGATGGGTGAGAGTGTTAAAAAAAATAAAAATAAAATAAAGAATAATTTGTGTGATTTTGAGGTCAAAAAACGACCTCAAGAAGGGAGGGAGTTAATTTTGTTTTCTAAATCGAGTTTTCGCACTCCTGTAGATTCGCCCAATAAACAATCAAATCACGGTTGACTTTCATTCATAGAAATATGTAGGCTACTTACTACACGCCTATACAAAAGCTGACCACAGTGCGAAATTTAGTAAAATATGGCAACGACCAAAAACCCTAGCATTCTTTCGAACGGGACGTTTCAGTGACATATAAAAGATGATTTTAGTTTTCCGCCTCAACACCTGTGATAGGCAAATACTTGCTATAGTCCAAAAATATGTATCTAGACAGTTTAACGTTAAATTGTCCCCAAGTTAAACTGTCCCACGTTAAACTGTCGCCACGTTAAACTGTCCCACGTTAAACCGTCGACGATAAACTGTCCACGATAAACTGCCCACGTTAAAATGCCCTACATTAAACTGTTTCACGTTAAATTGTCTGTAATTCCCAAAAAAAAACTATTTTTATACATTATTTGAATGACAATATAGATACATTTATTTAGTTATAAATAAAAATAAAAAGTATATTATATAGTTTTGTTAACACGCAAACATTCCTGTCATAAAAAGCTTGAATTTGTCACGATATTGAAAGCTTGCAATTCGAATATCACACATAACGCATCCGATTAAATGAAATTAGAAGACTCATAGTGTTAACGCTTTAACAAACTTAAGCTTTATTAGATTTATCTACAAACTGTAATTAAACAAATACTATTATTCAACGTTATTTAATACTGATAATATTATGATTCGACCATAATTCGATCAAAACGTTTATAATTGTGTTTCCCGAATAGAAATTATGCTGAAAACACAAAGCAGCAACAGCTTGGAGAACATGGACCGCAGGCAGGACAAACGCAATTGTATCAACATATGCAATATTATATGCATATAGTTATATATTTATGCAATCACGTCCCCAGGAACAAGGGTTCTTGTCGAAGGAGGTTATTTCACGCAGGTTTCTATCGCCATACATAGCGTATATTGATTTGATAATATAATATCGTGCATATAATGCAACGTAATATTATGTAAATTCTAAACGATAAAACGTGTGCGAAACTTGCACGTATTTGAGTTTGTGATATATTATATATATTATATATATATATTTAGTATTTGTTGTATAGTTTGTATATAGTGATGAGATTGCGGTGAAACCTAGTCTAACAAGCGTAAAGACGCATTTCTGAAATACAACGCAATGCTTCTCTATGGTCCAGCAATGTGCATAGAATTCTGGTATCTTTGTGTGTGGGTGTTTCATTCGCGTAATAATGATGTGGTCAGGGAGCTTTACTCCCAAGAAACTCTGAACCGACAAAGTCATGCCTTATAATATCGGACGATGTACCATATTATGTAAGACTGTGTATCATACATATATACATATATTTGAATGCTATATATACATTTACTTTTCCATGAAGTTAGGTATGTATTGAATTACCACATCAATATCACGTATACATTGATGTAGGACTTGAAACCAACAAATACGAAACGATTCCTAGATGAGGGGGAGTTAAAATATAAGGATACATATATTTTTTAACGAAGTCGTTCTCGTCCATTTCAGATCAAATAATGATGTGAAATAAATCAAGCGCATTATTATATAAATTGTTGTTACGATGGACTGTGTGTGTAAACT
>JANSTU010047321.1:0-10363 GCA_027564075.1 Bolitophila hybrida | reverse complement strand
AAGTGGATGATTCCCTTCCAATCCCACCAAACACACAGCAAAACCTTCCTGGCCGTCAATCCCGGCTTGGCCATTGTTTGGGACGATTCACCGGCCTTCGACCATGACCGTCTTAGCCTGATATTGTCGTATGTGATCCATTTTTCGTCGCCAGTCATGTTTGTTCCGTTTCGTCATGCGTCGTTTTGTAGGTCAAGTCAAGACCTTTCAAATGATGTATATATATATATATTGCCCGTAGACAAAAGGCGGAAGGGATTTATTAGACAACCTTATATATATATATATATATTTACTGATTTTTTTTATGGAAAATCTTTATTTTTTATAGTAGGAAAAATCGTTGTGTATTTCTAGGTTATATATAAATGCCTATTTCTTACTTCTTTTCAATTAAAAAAAATTATAATAATAATTTATATCTAAATAATATATTTAAGTTCGGAGTACTTACAATAAAAATCGATGTATTCTAAAATTTTTCTAAGGATTTTTTTTATATTCCATTTCCAATTTAAATGTCGAGTACCTACTCAAATATGTTTACGTAATCAGATCAATTCTTTTGCCATTTGATTTTCAGTTTTGAAAAAATGGGCGAATCTCTACCATAGAAAATTAAACCCATATTGAAAAGTCTCGGAAACCTTTAAGGATGATATAACCTCTAACTTAGGTTTGCGCGCCATTTAGCTACCTGCGCTGAACAGCGAGCGGTAACTGTTTTGGTCTATATTGTATTACTTTAATCCCCTCTTTTCGTCTCTTTGTCACTGCGATGTAGAATATATATTTCTGGGAACCTTTGTCTGGGTGGTTCCACTCAGAACAACAACGAAAGCTACAACCGATTCATCTGGAAAATTAGTCTTAAATCAGCATCACTTTTTTAACAAAGACTCTACTGCTTTTCTGAACTTCATAAAATTTGGGAATCACTTCAGGACCAAGTTCGTATTAATGACTCTAAGCGGATCAGCAGATTTGACAAGCAAGCTGCTCGCGAGACCAAAGAAGTCAGAATTTTACTTAGACAGGAGCAAACGATAATAGTGATTTACTGTATGTACCCGGCATCGATGATGACGTGTACATATTTTATAAGAAAATCAATATCATATTCTACATGTATGTACGCCGTTTCGCCGAATGCCGTTTCGCCGAATGCGGTTTCGCCGAATGCTGGTGTCATTATTTTTATCCTATAAAGTGAATTCTTGATTCTTTTTTATTTCAACACAAGGTACATAAATAGTTTAATGTGTTAAAGTTGTGTACTTAACAAAAGCGGCTAAACGGACATTTAGTGAATCGGCATTCGGCGAAACGGCTCATTCGGCGAAACGGCTTTAGGGAAAATGGCCATATACCATTCTACATATATATAGCTCTCTAATTACATCGAGTTTAAAAAAATAATTACTAACAATTTTACAATAAGAAATAAGTCGATTTTTGTCTTCAAAATGGTGCCAAAAATTGAAAAATTGAAAAATTAAAAAAAAAGATGAAGTAATAAGCCAACACGTTATACCACTCTATACTACTCTTTAACTTTAATTTAATTGCTGGGCATCATCAGATTTTGTCCCCAAACTTATAAGCAAAACTCCATATAACATTAACAGCATTTTTCCAGGAAGATGATCACTCAAATAAAGTCCAGCAAAAATATGGTTTTATTGACTTTTTTATAATTCATTCATTTATTTTCTTTTTTATGAAAAATTAAAGTCCACCTCAAAAGATTTCTTAAATTAATTATATAAAATATAAATAAACTATATTTTACACTTTATAGTACATACATTTTTTATAAAATGTAATCCATAAATTTCGCATTACCATTTAATAAGATTATATACGAATATAAATGCGTCTCCTGCTCCCTTCGCATTTAAAGTGCAAATACACTAATTACAGTTAGCCTTACGCAGACACACGCCCGGGCGCGGTTCTCTTATAATCCAAAGATTTGCCCTTCCGGTGAATTTTAAATAAACTAATGCGCCGCACGTAATTTCAGTAATTGCGGAAAATGTACTACACAGTTTTGCTGACAAAAACACGCCGGTCTCCTAGCTCGAGTTTACCGAAACATTCTGCAGAACTTTTGCCTTTGCCCCTTGAACGCGCTTTTTGCCTTAACGCTGTCGAGCGTCTTCCCATTTTGGCTTTTTGTGCAAGTTCAGACTAACACTTTTAATAACAGATACATAATATATAATATAGGTGGGTGTGTGTGTGTGTGTGTGTGTATGTGTGTGCGGACTGTGAAAAATGTGTGTTTGTTTTTTGTACAATGCCGATTCCTTCCGCCAACGGCTGTGTGTGCGCGTACATAGAAAAGAATATCGCTTGCTGTCGCCAACTTTGCCTGGGCACCCAGCCGAAACGAAACCGACGAGCTCAACAAAAAACGTTCCACGAAAACAGAACTCTCTGTGCTGTAATCCTCGCGTCATGAGGACGTACATCCGTGCATGCACAATGCTTTGCAACCCCCACCTTTTCCTTTCTCAACAACCATGAAAAGTTGTGTATATTTGTAGTGTGTATTTATATACAATATACATATTCACGATTAAGGGCATTCGTGTGTTTATATGTACACCAAAGCTTTGAGCATGTATGCGTGTACATGCAAACAACAACAACGAGGAAGTTCTGAAAAAAACTTAAGTATATACACAACTTACGAGGTTTAACCGAGCGTAAAATGCGCACACCGAAAATGGGAAAAAAAACAAAGAAAAGCGACTATAATTTTCCAACAATATAGCACACACACACAGAACACATACATACATACTAGAACAGCATGTCGAACATAGTCGAAGTGCGCCCGGAATAAGTTGCATATAAAAACAGTAGTAATAAAATTAAGAATCTATATATGCGTCAAGACGGAAATGGTGGTAGTGGGAGAGCTGTTTGTAGTGCGGAAGCAAGTTTTTATGTTGTTTCCTTCATTTGAGTGCAATTCGTTCTATCTGAAGTGAATGCAAACAATGTGCAGTGTACCGTATATACATTGAAGCTTTTATGGAGCTCGCGAACAAAGTTGTGAAATCAGTATTAAATTCTAGTATACTCAACAGCCGGCACACACACACACACACACACTACTTTTAATGATTGAGTCCTAAAACGCACATACCCATAAGACGTGCTCCTGTGATTTTGTAGTCTACAGTGAATACACTTTCAATTTAAACGTAAGATGCCATCGCGCTCAATGCAATAATCCCGAATCTATATAGAAGCTAACGTAGAAAAACCATCCAGAATGGTTGCACACACAAAAGAAAAATCCTATAAAAGTGTCCTTAAAAAGTTTTTGAATTAAAACAATGCGGATAAGTTAAGATTTTTAAATCGTCCAGACGAAAAATACTTTCTTTTTTGCCAATAAATATCGTAGTGAACCCCAGCCAGAGCGGCCGCACGTTTACTGTGTGTAAGCGACGACAGCAGAATTATGGCTGCGTTGTGGACGGGGATGTTTTGTATACGAACCGGCTGGAGCTTTTGCTCAATAAAAACACAGACGCTTTGCACGTTTATGTGTGAGACTGCGTTTGGAAGAGCGGCGAAAGTTTTACGATGAAAAACAAAGCATTTTTTTTGTTCGTGTTCGACTAATCTATCTTCCGTTTGTGCAGTGGTTTTTTCGGGGCTGACACTTTTTTTCTTAATTACACTTTTATTGTTGTTTAGCAGCTTGAGTTACAGAGTATTGTGTAAATGTTTCACTGCGTGTTGATATTGTTTGCGCCGTGCCATGCCATGCCTTAGGGGTGAATGCCGAAAAGGTTACCATTTGTTTATGGTGGTTTTGAAGGGAGAACCAATCGTCGAAAGACGACATACATATGTCTATGTTTTGAAATGCTAAACTTGACGTTTAAGGACTTTGTGTTTTGATATAGTATTATAGGATAGCATGTTTTCTCTCCGTCCTAAGTAACATTATGCTCAAAGTGAAAATCCATGGTATCTTTGATAAAGAGGATGAAAGTATATTATTGGCTGAGGTTGTTTAGATGGTTTCATTGATTTTTTTTTTTTCACAAGCTTTTCATTATTTTTTACTTTATTTGATTGATACGGCTGCTTTTTCAGAATTAATTAATTTATTACCTTTTTATAATGTCTGGTTAATTTTTCAATTCAATTCAATTCGTTGTTTAATTTATATTTTATTTAAATTACTATATAAACGCCGACGTTAAAATATTAGTTTTTCGTTTATTTCATAAATTTTTAGATTTTTGTTTTTTCGTTTTTTATTGGACAATGTATAAATGAGAAATCATCAGTATATGGGATGAGGGGGAGATTTAAGAAAAATCGGATCTAAGTTTTAATATTTTCGCCGAACTGTTGCCCTTTTTGCCATATATTATTGTATTGTGACTTAAAAACAGACAATTTACGGCCAGTATGTTGCGTTGTCCTGACCAGTCGTGTGAACCCATAATGGTCAATGAATCCGGTGTGCCGCATCGCACACTGGCACTATTCCCTAAAAGAGATCCAACAAGGATCCAACGATATATTGCGTTTTCACTGAGTTATGTCGTAAATATGCGTAAAATTTAAAGTTTTCAACAAAATAATTTGACGGAAATTTCTTTAAAATATCATGTTGTTTCTCTCTCGTCAACATCATCACATCTTCATCAACTTCTGTGAAAATACACCACAAATATATTTAATTTTATAAAAATTAATTGTTAACAAAAAAACTAAAAAAAAGTTTTACGCATATTTAGTCTGAGCAATGCAGAGCAATATAACAAAAAGCTCTTGTTCAGAATTAAATAAGAATAACTTGTTATTAGTCATTTAACATGAGAATAGTAGAGACACAAAATGAACAAGATTTTTACACACATAATTTATAGTTACTCTCAGATACACGATCCATTATTTAAAATCTGCGATTTAAATCTAGTTCACGTAACTTTTAAAAAATACAAATATTTTAGTCCTGGAATTGTGCATAAAATGTGGTAATAATATAAATCACAAAATAAAGTACAAGCCTTTTGCTACCAAGGGACGTACCTACTATTGTCCTATTATCGTTGACACTATTACTTTGCAGAACGACATTAATGCTCTTATTGATTGGTGTAAGTCTGATAAACTTTACTAAAACTTTAGTAAATGTAAAATTATGTCCGTTTATCGTACCTAAACGTAAGCCTCTTCTATATAATTATATTTCCTTGACATCGTCTCGAAATTTAGAGATCTTTGTGTCATATTCATTATAATGATCCGTATGCTCTCAAGGGTATATATTGTGTATATATGTAAGATCAACTTTAGAGTACGCCAATGTTATCTGGCTACCTAACTACTTTAACCAAAAATCTCAAATCAAATCAATTCAAAAACAATTCTTACTTAAACTCACCTTCGTATATCTCCAGGCTGCTGTTGCCTAATCTTGAGATTCTTGAACGTAGACGCTTTAACTCTTCCGTCTTTGCCTTGTTCGATTTAATTAACTTGGAAATTAATATAAAATAAATGATTAACACGAATAAATTTGAATTTTACAAATCAATATATGTAATACTTTATGTTTTATGTATATGTTTTTTAGCAATAAATACCAACGTAATCTACGTCCCCGTTTTTTCTTTAATAGTTAAATTGTTTCGACAACCTCTGAAGCATCGTCGGTAACATTATTTAATTTTAAATACAGCACATACATTATTGTGGCAATGCTCGTTGGACAAACACACGCCAAGGAGAAAATGTGTATAACACGTAGCTGCAAACTGTACGATCAACTAGGCACTAACGAAATGACTCAGTGCGACACATGCAGCAAATGGTTCCATTATATCTGCGTTGGCGTAACACAGGCCATTGAAGACGCGCCGTGGAGTTGCCAAAATTGTTATCTTCCTAGAGTAAAAAGGCTAAATTTACAATCGCCAACTATTCTTCTTCACAAAAGAAGAAACGTTTCACCTGGAGGAAGATATGCGCACAAAAATCGTATTTTAAAAGATTTTCTCAAAAATAAAGTATTTAATACTTGAAGATTAGGACACTGACGATGTCGACAAGGATGAGAACGAGCAGGAGCATATAAGCATGTCTATGGATCGAAAGTCAAAATGACATCAGTAGAAAAGTCAATGACATGCGTTTGAATGGAGTCGTGAAGAAAAACACCACTACGTTGCTGAATTTTCCAGTTCAAATTGTATCATATCAGAAAGCTGTCACTACCACACGCATCATTGTGTCCTAAGTTATGGACAGGGCTGCTATCCCGCAGGAATCGGAAGTCGCAGTTGTGTCAAATGCACGCTACGCATATCAAACCAATTTCAGAGGTGCTAGTATCTGGGCATCTAACTACTAAGTTCCACAAAATATGCCGTCAAATCATCCAAGTGTAGTATACCAGCACCCAGTACCATTTAACTATATGTCGGAATTTCAACCCAATAGTTCGATAAATGCTCAGGCGAACCAAGGGTCATTCCAGCAAACGTTACCAGGATACCAACGATTGCCATCTGGGCAACCACTCATGTCAGGAGTACCCTCAATGCAACATTTTCGGACACATCAGGTTTGGTCGGGAACACAGCCACAGCCGAGACCACAACCACCTCACTGCAACGACCAAAATCTCCCAGATTCAATGCTTTCTTCAAGTCAATGTGCTGCGAGGCGAGTCCTATCGAGAGATCTGCCTACGTTTTCGGGAAAGCCATAGAAGTGGCTCATTTTCATGAGTAGCTATGAAAACTCGACCAATATGTGCGGCTATTCAAACGATGAGAACTTGATGCGTTTGCAGCGCTGTCTCAGAGGGAAAGCGTTGGAGGCTATGAGCTGCAGACTTCTCCTGTCTTCAACAGTACCTGATGAAATCTCCGCATTGAGAATTAGAAAATGATCACAAAATTCTCTCCCTACAAAAATAAAAAATGAAACTCCTCCAATATCTGACAACTTAGAAGACATTAATAAGTTTCGCTCTTACGGTACCAAATATTTTTTGCACAGTAGAAGCCTCTGGACTCAAATCACTATTAGGCAACACGTCTCTGATGCAAGAGGATAAGTGGATACCGGCAGAACGTGGGAGAAATTTGGTCAATGGCTGTTCCAAATGGCGGAAGCTCCGTGTTCGGTTACACCTGGAGCACTAACCTTATAATAAAAAGGAAAAAGAACGTGTATATCTGAACCGACACAGAGGTCTGACGACAAGTAGCGATCTGAGTCCTCTCGTTCTAATAAACCCAGAGATGAGTGTCCGTTGTGCTGTAAATGCACTGTCCGACATTTGTAGGTAGCATTGGCAGACTTGTTACAGGCCCAGTCTTTGGGACCGGGTCCAAGCAAAATGTTCGTAAAGTGTCTCAAAGACATAAAAGTCTGAATTCACAGACACAATTGCAGTGACCCAGATTGGACATTTTGGTCATATTTCTGAATTTACAGACATAATTGTACGTAAGATGATTCTAGAACCTGAAATAAAAACAAAAATAGTATAGTATACGATTTTTGTTCACTCAAAAAATGGCGCGTCAATCTGTTGTATCTGTCTTCATACAACATATTCACCCGCCATTTTTTAGGTTTCTCGCAAGCTCACAATTGTATGTTTGAATAGCTGAATTATCAAAAATCCATACACAATCTAACTATTCTTATACGATTGCGTCGAGAGTGTAGTTTATAATAATGAAATCTGGAGCACAAAAAAAATTAATACATCTGACATCTGCTCTGAGTTCCTTTTGTCAAGTGACAAGTGCCTTTCATACATTACCGGACTAATTTGCCGTGTACTGTGTTCAGACTCATTTGTAGTGTACACAGTTCAGATTTAGCATCCAAATGGTGTCCAGACGTAATGGTTTCTGTATGCCGGCTTTTGAGCCTTTGAGACATTACCGCACACATTTTTTCAGAACCACTTATTCGAACAAAGTTTAACAGACATTGACTGTGTCCATACTATTGAAATGTCGTAAAGACACAATATCATTATATAGTCCACAATACAACGCTACGAAATCAAGACATCTTCTCTTACTCTCCTTGACGAATTAATCGCGAATCAATTGGATCTAAATGGAACTTCTGATGGTATCTGTTTGACGTGGAAATACTGTTCGTGAGGAAACAAGAATGGTTTCGTTGGAAATTTATTATCTGCGTGATTCGACGCACCAATTCGGACCAACGCCACTTTTACTTAGAAGCAGTTTAATTTTATGTTTTTTTAAGTTTTATAAAAATCATTCAAACACCAACCACAATAACCCCAATTATACCACAATTCTCATATTACAAAAGCCACTTTAATAAATCCTAACAAATGATAACCCCCACCCCAATTAAAGATTTTGCAAACAGATTGTCAAATATTAGTGCTAAAAACGACACGTGCACCAAGTGCAATATAAATAAGTATTGTACATCAAAGTGTCACGCAAATCGCAATGTTAATTTTGTTATTCCACGACATCTCTGACAGCTCCTCATGATGATGTCACACAAATGTAACAAAAAAATCCTGACAGCACATTTGTATAATATGTATAAGTATATCAATACATGCCAAAAATAATCCCCTATACTTGATGATGATTCTCTTTTTAAACCAACCCGCACTTCAGCTCCCCTCCTCACTAGATATATATTTTCAGTAGAATATATCCTGTATTGCTAATATATGTATAGATCTCCGACACTATATTCGTTCGTTGTGACTACGAGCACATATAATGTATTTATATGAATTTCAAAAAAATGATTGACAGCTTGTGCCTACCCTACGGAATAGTTTGTTACATAGACAAGGCTAGAGAAATGGCGCATGTGTGTGTATTTGTTTATAAATATTCGGGAGTGCATAAACCTGCTCTCGTAATAACAAAAAAAAAAAAACTAAATCCGGATGACAGATTTGAATTATATATAGTATATGAATGTATGTTTCGTGTTTATAATATAGCTTTTGTGAAGGGATAAAGGACGCGTCGGCGTCGGTGCCGGTGTGTGGCACTTCCGTGATGAAGGAAAAACAAAAACACATACACAGACACACTTGCGTTGGCACACGCTATATAGTAAAAAAAAAACGTTGACGTTTTTCGCGCTCGACTTAGTGTTGATGTGATGCAGCGCGCCGCTCCGTCAAGGGAATTCCACAGGGCGAAGCCACTCATACAATCGTTCGCCAGAGGTTTCCCGCACAATATTAGTGTGCGCCACATTTCTATTTGTGCATTCATGAGAAAACGAGATAATAATCCATATAATGCCTCTCTCATACATTCAAACACATACATATAATACATTTTTTTCTATGCTATTTTGCCGGAGTGAAAAAAGTGCGCTGGAGTTATGCCAGCAATGTCGCCAACGACGACGGACGACGCGACGTCCTCGCGTTCATGTCCTTGCGCTTCTGTGAATGCGCCGAGCATCGTGTGAAGAGTGTTTATTTTCACATAAAAGATAAACCCTTTATGAGGGGCTGTCTGTTTGCGATATTAAACTTAAATTCCGGGATTTTTACGTGAGAGTAGAATAGAAATAGAGAATAAATACGGAAATGTTTAATAAACTCTGTGCAGATCCTGTGTATGATGGAAACGTATTATAAGCACGGGTGGTGCTGCTTGTTTGCTAAAGACGCACACTTTACGGAAATAAACTTGTTGGAGTATTCGTCGACGGGACACACAGTCAGTCAAAACCACGTCAGTTTTTTTGTTTTAGTTGACATTTAAATATGTAAATATATACGTGGATATTTGCCACTGACTTGAAAACTTTAGGATTATAAAAGAGAATGATAGGAGAGATTAGAATGTCATGAACACTTCCTTTTATATAATTTCTCAACTACTATACTAATATCAAAAGTCATATTTTTTATTTAAATTCAAATTTAAGTAATAAGCAAGGTAGCAAGCACATTTGTCTATATTTTGCAAAAGTATGGGCCTTTTCAATGCTGACTAATTAAATCATTATAGAATGGTATTTATGGGTAATGTGAAAATATAATTTTCGAGATGTAAAATAATTAAAAACTGGCTCAGCCCCTAAACTGTAGTTTAGTAACCTATATTGAAGGAAATGTGTACGAATCAGGCATCAGATCGCGTCGCTCGCGATAAAATTTGTATGAAACTTTTTTGTTTGAAGGAATACATAAAAACAAAAATTCTGCTCAAATGAAAGATTTAAATAAAAAATAACTGCTTATTTGTGTATTTTTATCATTGAAAATGTTTATACTGGCGTGTAGAATGAAAAATCCGTCACAAAAAAATGACGCATTTCGGGTGAC